>PVKN010039123.1:0-10939 GCA_004027915.1 Capromys pilorides | reverse complement strand
TTCTGGATCCACCCAGCTTGTTCCCCTCCAGTGGTACCTGGCTGAGAGTTACCGCTCAGTCCACTGGCTGTTGTGAGGCCTTGTGGGTCTGAACTATGGGTGGAGTCAGAGTTTTGGAGTTGAGACCAAGGATGGACGCAGGCTGAGGGTCCTTACCGGGCTGGCACGAGGCCAGAGGGTTTGGTGGATAGGTTCCGGATTATAGTTCAGGTGGGCTTGTGCAGGGAGATTAAAGAAAGTTTCAGAGATCCTTACCTGGTAGGTGTGCTGGTCAAACCAAACAGGGGATGGGCTACAGGCGTGGCATGGGACAGGCTCAAAGAGCGCCCCGGACCAGTGTCAGCTGTGGATGAGTTCCAGGCGCGGCGGCGTGGGTGGAGCCCGGCATCCGCCGCGGGCGAGAAGAAGTTCCGGTCAGGCGCGGCGGCGCGGAGGGGGGCTCTCATTTAATTTTAATACATTTTTTACAAACATTTATTTAAAGAAGGTCTGGTAATAATTGATATGACATTAGAAACAGTATGCATTTAAATGACCAAAATGACAGGTATTTTAAGCTTGGCTTTAGTATTACATGTTGCTGTCTGCAATGTAGTTGCTCAGCTCACAGATATCAGCATATAGATTTAGTAAGGGTGAGAATTCTACCCATTAACTGCTATTTTCAAACACCTGATGGAAATTCTTAGGATCATTGCCTTAACCATCTTGTTAATATAGAAGTATGGTTTTACCTCTACTATATTTCCTAACTTTTCTCCTTTTTCTAACTTTGATGTGTAGTCCTTAAGTTTTCTCTTTTCATTTAACTGTGTTGCACCTTCTTTTTTTTCTTCTTTTGAATTCTTACACGAGGGAGACAATATGATATTTACACATGTGTGTCTGGTTTATCTCACTTATGAGTATAACCTCAAGTAGCAGCCACTCACCTACAAAGTTTATTTTTCTTTGTAGCTGAGTAATACTCCACCACATAAAAATGTCACATCCTTTTTATCCATTCCTCTGGTGATGGGCATTTTGGTTAATTCCAAGATTTGGCTATCACAAATTGTGCTGCTATAAACATAGGCACACATATTTCACTATGATATGATGTTTTCAGTTCTTTTGGGAAAATTCTCAGAAGAAATATCAGTTCTAACAGAAAATTCTTTCTATTGGAAAGTTCTATTGGATAGAATTTCCAGTCCTAGCTTTTTGAGCAGTCTCCACACTGATTTCCATAATGGGTTGCACCATTCTACATTCCCACCAGCACTGGAGAAGTGTTCCTTTTCCCCTGCAGCCTGTCCAGCATTTGTTGTTGGTTGCTTTCTTTATGATAGCTGTTCTTTCTGAGGTAAGATGGTATCTCAGTGTGTTGTTTTCATTTATATTTCACAAATGGCCAGTGATGTGGAGCACTTTATATGTATTCATTTGCCTCATTTATTTCCTCTTCTGAGAAGTGTGTGTTCATCTCAGATGCTCATTTTTGTATTGGGTCCTTAAATTTTGGTCCCTAATGTTTCCTAGTTCTTTAAAATTCTAGATAGAAGACCTTTGCCTGAGTGCTTATTAGTTAAGATATTTTTAGCAGTTTGTGGATTGCCTTTTCATTCTGTTGGTAACTTCTTTTGACATGCAGAAACTTCTCAGTAAGGGGAGGTCCCAGTTGCCAATTCTTTCAAGTATTACCCGTGCAGTTTGGCTTTTGTTCATGAAATGTTCACCTAACCCCATATCTTCAAGATTTTTCACCTACTTTCTCTTCCAGGAGATTTAGTATTTTCGTTTTAATGTTTATATCTTTAGTCAAGTTTGACTTTAGTTTAGTGTATGGTTATAGACTTGGGTCAAGTTTTAGTTTTTGGCATATAGAAAGAACCATTTGTTAAAGAGGCTATCTTTCTTCCAGTAAAAATTTTGACTTGTTTGTTGAAGTTCAGATGGCTGAGTGTGTTTGTAGTTGTATCTGCATCTTCTAATCCATTGATCCTCAGCTCTATTTTTTTGCCAATATCATGCTGATTTTTTTGCAGTAGCTTCACAGTATAATTTCAAGTCAGGAATTGTAATGCTTCTGGCCTTGCCTTTGTTATGCCAGATTGCCTTTGCTATTATAGGTTTTTTATTTCTCTACTTCTAGTTCTAGATGGGCAAGATCTAGCAGGTGCTTACTGCTTTGCCACTTCCATAGCTCCTGATCTTGGAGGAGTGAAAGAGGCTGTATTGCAGGCTGAGGTCTCAACACACAAAACTCCCCTGATTCTTCACAGTTTAAGCATCAGCAAATTCTTGAGAGCAAGTTAGACCCTATGTGTGATAGCCAGACTTCCAAGTCCACAAGGTCTCTGTTTCTGCCCTCATATGCCCGTTCTTTCTCTCTTCCCCATGCCCAACAGAAACAACAGCAAGGACCACCACCACCACAACAAAACATCCCCACCTCACTCCACACACTGAGGTACACGTTTCATTTGCTCTGTAAATGAATTTACTCTTCTTCTTGCTACCATGTACCACCTTCATTCCTGCTAAGCTCTCAGCCCTTTTGCAAGCAGTGCCCCATTTAATCATCACTATTAGAACCCAAGGAGATAGGGAGCAATACCACAACAGAAGCACACTTCTGGTCTTACAAATGCCGGTGGGAGTAAGGTATACAGATCTTCATGGCTTACACCCCGTGGAGCAGCCCTGCTGTGTCTGTTCATTGTGGTCTTTGTCTTTCTTCAGACAGAAAGAACAGCTGATTTTTGTGCACTATGAGCTGTTGCTGTTATTGTTTTTTTGGACTCAAATACTTGAGAAGACAAGGGGTTTGGGTACAGGGAATGCTTAACTCCACTGAAAGATGCGTTGCCTAGAGTGATGGACTAAGTGTGTTCAAAACAAGGAAGGATATTTTAAAGAGGGTTAATGGCAAGGTAGGATTTTTTTCTTTTGTATAAACTTTATTAAAAATAATTATTTTATAAATTATTAACAGGCAATGATAATATTTACAAAATAATAAAATAAAAGAGAATGTGGATATATATGCTTGATCTTTTCATTGCCAGGTTTGTGAATTTCTAGGCATGTATTGAAACTGAAAATTGCAAACTCTTAAGTGTTAGAGATGAGCTCTTTAAAAAGGTTCATCCTAAAGCCCTTAGCAGGCACAGAATTGCACAACTCCTGAATTCCTGATGACACACTATTGATGACATTTGCACATGTACAAGGAAAATGACATTTCTTTTTTTTTTTTTTAGTTTCAAAATAGGTTATTAGTGCATTCCTAATAATTGATACATTGAATATTGTTGTCCTCATGGTAGTTATAAAGAGCACAGGATGTAGACATGATAAATTTTCTAATCTATATTAGTAGGGGAGGAAAAAAAGAAAAAACAACAAAAAAATTATCTTCTCTTTGTACAAAGAGAGAATAATTGTATACATAGTCCAACATTCCGTAATTGTAGGGGCATACCGGTGAAACTGGCAATGTTGGAGGCTGTTGGTATAAGACTCTTACAGCTCATCATACTAATCTAGCTCTGCATTCTATGTCTCATAATTAAGCTTTTCTGCTGGGTGATCAAGGGCAAGTTAAGGCCAGATCTGTATAATAGATCATTCATCTTTTGTATCTTCCAGGATGAAATCCCCTCAGGATTAACTTTGGAACCATGCACAGTGCTTTGTAGAGCTATTGCCAGTGTCAGCCACTGGGACGAGTCACGGCCATTGCTTGACCAGTTTGCTCTCTGTGAAAACCTGAGCAAATGTCCTCTCTCTAGGTGACTCTCCTTAGGAACACAATACTTAGTTTATCCCTTTCCTCTGAGGTCCCTTAATCTCCTTGAACAGAAAATTTGGGAAACCTCTGAGTTATAGGATGTTGCGGCACAGGTTCTCTTATGTCCTGAGTCCTCACTGTCTTAAAGGGCTAGGGTCAAAATGTTGGCTATCCTCATAGCCCTTCTTTTTCTCCAATTTTTGGTCTGTTAACTTACATTCTCAACCCTCCAACAGAAAAGCTTCATGATACTATTTCTCTATAACATAGGTAATTGAGTTTAACATCGCTGTCTTTCTGAGTATCAAACATCTTAGACTTACCTTGCAATTGGCACTTTCTGCCAATCATTGCTATTCTAATAAATCTCTTTAGAATTTGATAAAAGCATTCACACATTTTTACACAGACATTTAGAAATCCAAGGATGTACAAAATTGTAGCCTGTCAAGCGTGGGGCATTTTGCCTGGTCTCTTACTCTCACTTAGTACCCTTTTTTGTTAACTAACCATTTACTTAAGAAAGAGTATAGCTGTAACTGAGTTTACATTGGAAGCAGTACACATCTAAAAGACCAGAACAACACGCATTCCAAGCATAGTTCCAGTGTTGTACACTGCTATCACCAATGTGAAAAACCTTTTGAAGGTTCCTAGGATCAATATCAAATTCATTCTGTGTACATAAGAGTAAGGTTCTGCTCCTACTATGTTTCCTCTCTTTTCTGCTTCCAGTCACTTCGTTGTTTAATCCATAAGACTTTGATTTCCATCCAGCTGTGTTATGCCTTTCCATTTTTATTTCTTCTTTAGATTTCTTACACTAGGGAGACTATACGATATTTACACATGTAGGTCTGGTTTATTTCACTTATGAGTATATGTTCAATATACATCCATTTATATATGAAGTCTTCCAGTTTATCATTCTTTATAGCTGAGTAATATTTCAGTGTATAAAAATACCACATCTTTTTCAACCATTCTTCAAATGATGGGCATTTTGGTTGTTTCCAAGTCTTGGCTGTTACAAATTGGGCTGATATGAACATAAGTGCACAGATATCGCTATGGTATGATGTTTTCAGTTCTTCTGAAAAAATTCCCAGTAGGGAGACAGCTGGATTGAATAGGATTTCCAGTTCTAGTTTTTTAAGGAGCCTCTACACCGCTTTCCATAATGGTTTCACCAATCTGCATTCCCACCAGCAGTGGAAAAGAGTTCCCTTTTCCCCACAGCATCTCCAACCTTTGTTGTTGTTTGATTTCTTTAGGATAGCCATTCTTTCTGGGGTGAGATGGTATCTAAGTGTTGTTTTAATTTGCATTTCATGAATGGCTAATGATGTGGTGCATTTCTTCATGTACTTATAGGCTTGCTGAATTTCTTTCTCTGAGAAGTTTGTGCTCATCTCAGACTCCCATTTCTGAATTGGGTCTTTGAATTTTGGGACCTAATGATTTTCAGTTCTTCATAAATTCTAGACAGAAGATCTTTGTCTGAATGCTTATTAGTTAAAATCTTTTCAAAATTTGTAGGTTTTATTTTCACTCTGTTGTTGATTTCTTTTGATGTGCAAAAACTTCTTAGCCAAAGGAGGTCCCATCTATTCATGCTTTCAAGGGTTAAACATTCATTTTGATTTTTGTCCATGAACTTTTTGCCTACCTCGATGTCCTTGAGTTTTCTCTCACTTTCTCTTCCAGGAGATTTAATGTTTCTCTTTTAACATTTAGATCTTTAATCCATTTAGACTCTAGTTTAGTGCATGGTGATAGACTTGGGTTAAATTTTAGTTTTTGACATGTAGAGAGCCAGTTTTTCCAACACCATTTGTTAAAGAGGCTATCTGTCTTCCAGTAAGTACATAGGACCCCTTTGTCAAAGATAAGTTGGCTTAGTATGTTTGCATTTGCTTTGCATCTTCTAATCTATCCCACTGATCCTCAGGTCTATTTTTTTTTTTTTTGCCAATTCCATGCTGATTTTGTTACTGCAGCAACTTTAGGTCAGGAATTGTAATGCTTCCTGCCTTACCTTTGTTACCAGCAACTGTCTTTGCAATTCTGGGTCTTTTGTGGTTCCAAATAAATTTTAGGAATGATTTCTCCAGGTCTGTGAGGTATGTTGATGGTATTTTCATAGGAATTTATTAAATCTGTGTAACAATTTAGGGAGTATGGCCATCTTCACAATGTTGTTTCTTCCTATCCAGGAGCAAGGAATATCTTTCCATTTTCTGTGTTCCTCTAGGATCTCTTTTGTTCAGAGTACTGTAGTTTTAGTTGAAAAGGTCTTTTACTTCCTTAGTTAGGTTAGTTCCTAGGTATTTCATTTTCTTCGGTGCTATCATAAAAGGTACTGTTTCTCTAATTTCTCTCTCAGTGTGCTTGTTATCTGTGTAGAGAAATGCTATTGACTTTTGTGTGTTGACTTTGTAATCTGCTATGCTACTGAATTTGTGTATTAATTCTAGTAGCTTCTTGGTGGGGATTTTTTTGTCTTTCAAGTAGATTATCATGTCATCTGCAAATAGTGATAGTTTTACTTCTTCTTTACCTATTCCTATTCCTTTTATTTCTCTCTCTTGTCTGATGGCTGTAGCTAATGATTCCAGAACTATGTTGAATAGGCGTGATGATAGAGGACATCCTTGTCTTTTACCGAATTTGAAAGTAAAAGTCTTCAGATTTTCCCCATTTAAAATTATGTTAGCTGTTGGATTATCATAGATGGCTTTTATCTGGTTGAAGTAGAGGCCCTCTTTTCCGATTTTTTGTAGGACTTTGAACATGAATGATTGTTGAACTTTGTCCAAAGCCTTTTCTGCATCAATTGAGACGATCATGTGATTTTTGGTTTTGGCTCTATCGATATAGTGTATTGCATTTATAGATTTGTGTATATTGAACCATCGTTGCATCCCTGGGATGAATCCTACCTGGTCATGGGGTATGAGCTTCTTGGTTATTGTTGCATTCTATTGGCGAGGATTTTATTTAGAATTTTTGCATCTATGTTCATGAGAGAAATTGACCTGTAGTTCTCTTTTTTAATGGAGTCTTTCTCTGGTTTTGGCATCAGAGTAATACTTCCCTCTAGGAATGATTTTGGAAGGATTTCTTCCTTTTTGATTTCACTGAAGAGTTTGAGGAGTATTGGGATCATGTCTTCCATAAATTTCTTGTGGAATTCAGCAGTGAATCCATCAGGTTCCAGACTTTACTTTGTCGCCAGGCTTTTTCTTCCATTTTGTATTTCATTGGCTGTTATTGTGTTACTGAGAGTACTTATATCTTCTTGATTTGGTTTGGTAATTTGTACTTTTCTTGGAGTCTGTCCATTTCTTCTGTGTCTTCAATTCTGTGAGAGTGAAGAGTCTCAGAGTAGCTATTTATCATCCTCTGAATCTCTGCTTGGTCTGTAGTAATTTCACCTTTTTCATTTCTTATTTCTTGAATTTGAGTCTTTTCTTTCCTCTTTTTGATGAGGTTAGCTAGGGGCTTATCAGTTTTGTTTAATCTTTCAAAGAACCAACTTTCTGATTCATTAATTCTTTGTATTGTTTTCTTTGTCTCAATTGAATTAATCTCGGCTCTGATCTTTGTAATTTGCTCCCGTCTTGGGGCTTTGGATTTTGTTTGCTCTTTTGTTTCTCCTTGCTTTAGGTGCTGCATGAGAGTATTTATTTGTTCCCATTCTATTTTCTTAATGTGTGAGTTTAAAGCTGTAAATTTCCCTCTAAGAACTGCTTTCATTTCATCCCATAACTTTCAGTAGATTGTGCTTGAATTTTCATTAAATTCTAGATATTGTTTAATTTCTTGTTTAATTTCATCTGTAACCCACTGGTTGCTGAGAAGAGTGTTGTTTAATTTCCACATATTTCTGAAGTTCTTATGGTTTCTTTGGCCATTTATTTCCAATTTCATTACACTGTTGTCAGATAATATGCATGGAATTATTTATGTTTTCTTGCATATACTTAAGCATGACCTGTGGACTGATATGTGGTCTATTTTAGAAAACGTTCCATGTGAAGCTGAAAATAATGTGCATTCTGAAGTAGTTCTTTGGAACAATCTATGTATGTACACTACGTCCAGTTGTTCCAAATTCTGTTTCAGTTCTGCTATTTCTTTGATTAATTTTTGTCTGCTTGACCTATCCTTTTCAGATAGGGGGATGTTAAGATCTCCTGTTAAGATTGTGGTATTGGATATTAGATTTTTCATGTCCATTAAGGTTTGTCTTATATAACTTGCTCCTCTCGTGTTGTGTGCATATATATTTATGAGTGTTAGTTCTTCATCTTGAATTTTTCCCTTGACCAGTATGTAGTGGCCTTCTTTGTTACATTTAATCAGTCTTTGTTTGAAGTTTAGATTGTCTGCAAGCAGGATTGCTACCCCTGCTTTTTTTTGAGGTGCTGGAGCACGTAGTATTGTTTTCCATTCTTTCACTTTTAGCCTATGAGTTTCTTTATGAGTTAAGTGTGTTTCTTGCATACAGTGTAGTTTTGGGTTTTGTTTCCTTATCCACTCTGCCAATCTTCTTCTTTTAATTGGAGAATTTTGTCCATTTACGTTGATGTTTATAATTCAAATGTACTGTCTTATTATTGACATGACTTTTATTTACTACTGTTTACCACTTTTTCTCTTATGTTTAATTGGTAGGCCTATTTGGTTGGATCTTTCTGTTCTCATTTGTTGAGTTCATGTCAGATTGGTCCATCTCTAAAATATTTGTTAGTGTACTGTATAGTGTTAGCTTTGACATCATGAAATTCTTTAGTTTTTTCTTGTCGTGGAAGTATTTCACTTCTCCCTCATACTTGAAGGAAAGTTTTGCCCCGTATAGCAGTTTGTGCTGAAATTTGTTTTCATGGAGGACTTGAAGCATTCTGCTCCATGCTCTTCTTGATTTCATGGTTTGTGAAGAGAAATCTACCGTTATTCTAATGGGTTTTCCTTTAAATGTGATCTGCTTTTTTTCTCTAGCAGCTTTTAGTATGTTATTCTTCTGCTGGTTTTCTGGGATCTTGATTATTATATGTCTTGATGTGTTTTTACTTGGCTTGATGTTATTTGGCATTCTGTATGTTTCAGTTATCTGAATTTCTGATTGTTTTCTCATATTTGGGAAGTTTTCTGCTATTACTTTTGCCCATATTCTCTTTATATCATTTGTATTGACTTCTTCTTTCTCATTGATTTCTATTAATCTCATGTTATTCATTCTTACATCATCTTGCAGGTGCTGAATTATTTTTTCCTGCATCCTGATTGTTTTTAGGAGATCCTTTCTTGCCTTTCCATAGCTGTGAGTGTGTCTTCAAGATCTGAGATTCTATCTTCACTTTTATTCATACGACTTTGCCAGCTTGTGATTGAGATTTTATTTTCTTGTATATCTCTTTGACAGTGTTTCCTGCAATTTATATCTTTCTTATATTGCTCAGTCATGGAATCCATCAGTTTTCTACTCTCTTCTAATTTTTTGTCAATGTCTTCTTTGATATTTCTTAAGTCTTTCATTAGTTATCCTTTCTCTCTTTAGTTCAGAGATTATTTCTGCTGTGCATTCCTCTTTACCTTTCTGCATTTTTCCCCCTACTTTAGATGCTATTAATTTAGATATGTCTTTTTTTCTTCAGATTTTTTTTTCTGTTTTGCTTTGTTCCATATATTTCTGCATTTGTTTTTCCACTTCAGATTCTATTAATTCATGCATTTCTTTTTTTACTTCAGATGTCATCTCTGAACTGAGTTGCTCTATATGTTTCTGTAGTTGTCTGTCTACCTCAGATTCAGAGTTTTTGGCTGCATGATTCTCATTTTCTTGCATGGTATCATCTCCTGTATTTCATTTGGGTTGACTAGGGCCATGTGACTGCATCTTACTCCTTGTTGTTATCATTTTGTATGGCAGTGATCTCTGTACTTTGGTGAAGTTATGCTCTTAGTGCCTATGGGAGATTGCTCTGGATCCACCAAGCTTGATCCCCTCCAGTGGTGTCTGGCTGTGAGTTGCAGCTCAGGCCACTGGCTGCTGTGAGGTCCTGTGGGTCTGGACTGAGGGTGGAGTCAGAGCTCTGGAGTTGAGGAGTCTAAGAGTGGACACAGGGTGAGGGCCCTTACCAGGCATGTGCAGCCAGGCTGTCAGGCACGTGGGTCAGCCTGGACGGCGGGTGGGCTCGGGAATGGAGCTCAGGCCGGAAGACCGGGGAGATGGAGGCAGGCCTTCATTCCTTACCTGGCAGGTGCACGGGCCAGACCAGACTGAGGATGGGCTTGGGAATGGAGCTCAGGTGGGAAGACCCGGGAGATGGAGGCAGGCCATGGATCCAGCAATGTAGTTTTTACTGTGATAATCTTATGTATCATATTTTTGTCATTCTGCATCAATGAAATGTTTGTGGCAACTTCTGTCAAATAAAAGCATGACACCACGTTCTTGTTCACCTTAGTCAACAGATCTCTCACTGTGTGATTCTTGGCTCTTCCCAAAGTCAAAATGACTCCAAGAAGGAGACTTTATGAATGGATGAATGGATTCAGGATGTCAAGGCAGGCAGGACAGTGCAAATGAACACCCTCATGAAAGTGGACTCCAGATCATCTGCAGGAAGTCGCATGGATGTTGGGATGAGGGTGTTCCAAACTTGTGGTAGGATTTTGAAAGTGATTCATGACAACGAGTCTTTTATTATAATAATTTTTTTCTTTAATTTAAATACGCTTTGTTGTTTTAAAATAACACTTTGCATGATTTTTATTTTTTTTTTAAATTTAAATTCTTTTATTTATTTACATGGTACAGGGTCTTACTATGCAGCTCAGACTTGCAGTGATCCTCCTGTCTCAGCCTTCCTAGTGCTGGAGTTATAGGCACACTTCACCACAGTGAATCAAGGGTTCAGGGATAGAACCTGGGTCTTTGTAGTTACAGGGCTTAGACCATCAACATATCTTCCCAGCACCCAAACTCCTGCCCCTGCTTTTTGTCTTTGAGCAAATAATATTAGAACTTAAGTAATCTAAAGCATGGCAGCATTCCAAAGCTAACAGTCATGTGAAATGAAATGAAAATGAATAAATGAATATCAGCATTTCTGGGGAAAGATAATGAGAGAGAGAGAGAGAGAGAGAGAGAGAGAG
>PVKN010039122.1:0-10939 GCA_004027915.1 Capromys pilorides | reverse complement strand
AAAAAAAAAAAAAATTGAGCAGGAGGGAGCCAGGGAGATAGCTCAGCGGTCTAAGTGCCTGCCTGGCAAGTCCAAGGACCTGGGTTTGATCCCTAGTATGGCATGCTCTGCTGCCCTGCACCAAGCAGGCCACTAAAACTGGGTGCGGTGGCACATGCCTGTAATCCCAGGGCTGGGGAGTCTGAGACAGAAGGATCACTGAGTCTAAGCTGTGTAGCAAGGCCCTGTGCCAAATAAATAAAAGATTAAAAAATTTTTTTCATTGAGCAAAACAACACAAATAGCCAAGAAGTATAAGCTTTAAAAAAATATTCATCCCTACTAATTATCAGAAAAATACCAATCAAATTAATAATAAAACACCACCTCAATCCAGTAGAAATGAGTATTATCAAAATAATAGAGGCCTTTTTTACCAAGATGGCACTGAAGGCAAAGAAGGACACCCCTGCCCCTCCCAAAGCTGAAACCAAAGCAAAAGCTTTGGAAGCCAAGAAGGCTGTGCTGAAAGGCATTTCACAGCCACAAAAAGAAGATACGACCGTCACCCACCTTCTGCTGTCGCAAGACACTAAGGCTCCAGAGGCAGCCCAAATACCCTCAGAAGACTGCCCCCAAGAGAAATAAGCTGGACCACTATGCCATCATCAAGTTCCACTGACCACAGAGTCAGCCAGGAAAAAGATGGAGGACAACACACTCATGTTCATTGTGGATATCAAAGCCAGTGAGCACCAAATCAAACAAGCTGTAAAGATGCTGCATGACATCGCTACTGCCAAGACTGATACCCTAATCAGGCCTCGTGGAGAGGACAAAGCATATGTTCAACTGGCTCCCATTATGATGCACTGGATGTTGCCAACAAAATTGGGATCATCTAAACTGAGTCCAGCTGGCTAATTCTAAATATACACTTATTTTTTCCAGAAAAAAAAAAAAAAAAAAAAAATAGAGATAGAAGTGTTGAGAGGGATATGGAAAAAATCTGATTTCTCAGAATACTACAGCTAACATGGAAGCACTAACAACATACTCTGCACTACTTTTAAATACAATTTGATACAAAAAAAAAAAAATTCAAACTTCATATGGTATAATTTCTTTGGGTTGGAAATGTAGCTCAGTGGCAGGCCTGCCACCCAGGAGGCTGGGGCTGAACCTTTCATACCCACGCCAAAACAACACTTTTGCCTCCTTGAACACAACTTTTTTTTTTTTTTTTTTTTTTTTGTCTTTATGAGACAGGGTCTCGCTATGCAGTTCAGGCTGGCCTTGAGCTCAATTTTGCAGCCCAGGCTGGTCTCGAACTCACAACAATCCTCCTGCCTCAGCCTCCCAAGTGCTGGGATTACAGGCGTGAGGCATCACACCCAGGAAAAAAACTTTTTTTTTAAAGAAACGAAAAAGTGAAAATGTCTTTATTACCAGAAGACATGACTATGTCTGTAGAAAATCCAATGTATTTTTTTTGAAGCTCCTAGTCCTGACAGAACTGAGTTTAGCAAGATTGCATACTACAAGATCAATATATATAGAAACCAGTTTTATCCCTACATGAAAGCAATACATAATTGAGAACTGGAAACATAATACTAATAGGAACACCAAAAAGTATTACTTAAGGACAAATCTAATAAAAGATAGACAAGACATATACACAGAAACACTACAAAATATTTCTTAGAGAATCAAGAAAAACTAAATAGAAACAGGTTGTAAGCTATGCACTAACACAGCTAAGTCCACCACTCTTCTATTTATTTATTTTTTAACACGACATGACACTTCCCCCATTCCCCTATCCTCCCTTCAGCTTATCCCCCCTCCTCATTTATAAAAGCTTTGTCAAAACAAATTCTGATGTAAAAGGTCTTTTTACTTGCCCAGGGGGCTCAGCAGATAGCTCGGAGGACTAAAACGCCTGCTTAGGCAGAGCACAGTGGCTGGGGTTCAATCCCCAGCATGCAGTGCAGGCCCTGCCCCTGGGGCTCGCTGAGACAGCAATTGAGCCTGGACATGATAATGCACCCCCGTAATCCCAGCGCTTGGGAGACTGAAAACAGGAAAATCACTATGAGTCGCATCTGTGTAGTAAGACCCTGTAAACCCTATACTCAACACATTAAAAAAAAACTTATTCAAATTTTCAACCAAAATAATAGAGACGTTTAAAAAAAATCATTATCTTGCAAACATTTCATCACTTATATTTAGGATTACTTACGAAATAATGGGTTAAGAACTCTCTTCAGTAATTCCCCCTTAGGTGCACTTGCTATTAATTCAGACAATCTGTGAAAACAATTGGCACACCTGTTACTATCTTATGTTTAATAACCCTTACAGTGGTGTTCACGCTCATACTACCTTCATCTGCATCGCTGTCACCTGATCTTTACCATTACTCTAAAATATAACACAAATTAGCTCCATTTTGGGCCGGCGAGATGGTTCAGTGGTCTAAAGCGCCTGCTTAGGAGGGCTCAGGCAACTGCAGGGACTGCGGTTCGATCCCCGGCACCACATGCTGCGCCAGTGCCACCACCAGGGCAGGCTGAGCCAGCCACAAAATGAATAAATAATGAAACAAACAAACACAACAAGCAAAAAAACAAATAAATAAATAAATAAATAAATAAAAAATTAGCTCCATTTGTAGGTGAAAAAAATGGGTCCTGATTTTTCTTCAGGATTAGTAGGTTTTTGAACAGGAGCTTGGGATTTGAATCCAGATTTTCTAAGTCAGTATTTTTTCAACTAAGTCACAATCATTCAGTATCAATGTGCTCATATATGAATGATAAACTTTCTTATAAGGAAGTTGACTGGCATTTGTGAATTGTGCCACACAGTAACATCTGAATAACACCTGAAATGGCTTTACCAATTAGTCATTCACTTTTTTAATTACTTTTACTAAGAAATTACAATGTGACAGTTTCAAAACACATTAGTAATACATTCACAATAATTGATACAATGCATATTGTTGTCCTCCTTGTAGTTACACAGGGCACAGGGTATAGACATGATAAATTTTCTAATGGTTATTGGTACAACAGATTTCTTCTCTTTGATCTAAGAGAAGGTAGCTGTATACATAGTCAAATGTTCCATAACAGCAATGTGTTACTGGTGAAACCGGCAATGTTGGAAGCTGTTGATTTGAGCCTCTTACAGCTCAGCATACTAAACTACCCTTACATTTTATGTGTCATGTTTAAACTGCTGGGTGGTCAAGTGCAAGTTAAAGCAAGACCTGTATAACAAAGCATGTCATTTTTTGTATCTCTCAAGGTCAGTCAGAATCCCTCAGGATTTACTTTGGAACCATGTACAATGCTTTGTAGAACTGTTGTCAGTGTCAGCCATCTAGATGAGTCACGGCCACTGCTTGACCAGTTTGCACTCTGAGAAAGCCAGAGAGAATGTTTTCTCTCTAGGTGACTCTCCTTAGGCACACTACCTTCAATCCCTTTCCTCTGTGGTCCCTTAATCTCCTTGAACAGAAAATTTGAGAAAACACTGAGTTACAGGATATTATAGCACAGGTTCTGTTCTGCCCTGAGTCCTCACCGACCTTGAAGGGCTAGGGCCAAAATATTGGCTATCCTTATAGACTTTTTTTCATTTCTCTAATTTTTGGTCTGTAAACTTACATTCTTAGCCCTCTAGAAGAAAAGCTTAGTAATACTATTACTTTAAACATGGAGGCTTGAGCTTAATATCACTGTCTTTCTGAATATCAAGTATCTTAGACTTAACTTGGAATTGGTATTTTTCATAAATCATTGATATTCTAATAAATCTCTATGGAATGTGATAAAAGCAGTTACACATTTTTACACAGATATTTAGAAATATAAGCATGTATCAGATTTTGGCCTGTCCATCATTTGGCATTTTTCCTAGTCTATTACACTCATTTAATACCCTTTTTTGTTTTCTTGTAAATCAACCACTTACTTGAGAGAGAGTATACCAATTAATCATTTAATAAAAACTCTTCTCCCCTCCTACCAGGGATTGAACTTAGGGCCTTAACACTGGACTACATCCTCAGTTCCTACTCCATCTTTTTGAGGCAGGGTCTAAGTTAAGTTGGCCAGGGTGTGCTTGAATCTGTAATCCCACTGGGATTATAGGCCTGTGCCAGCACAGAACCCTTAATCCTGTGTCAGCGTGGTCCTCAAGTGCATTGGCACTACCAGAGTACTTGTGAGAAATGCAAACTCCTGGGCCCTATAATGGATCAATTAAAGCAGCGAAGACAACCAATCAACAGTTTAACAAGCCCTTCCAATAATTCTGATGCATGTTCAACTTTGAAGATTTGTATTGTAGACTAATAGTTAGCAGGGGCTTAATTGTCACCTTAATCTACCCTGTTTCTCAAGTAAGCCAGACTTTTTCTCTGCCATTCCACTCTGCCCAAAATGCTGCCTTCTCAGAGAACAGCTAAGATGTTTTTTTACTTTACCAAAAAATCATAAATATCTGAAGTAACCAGGGCTGGGGAGACAGCTCTGTGGCACAAGTACCTGCCTGGCACTGGTCATGAGTTCAAACCCAGGTCCCACCAAAAAAAAAAAAAAAAAAAAAAGATTTACTAAAGTAACCCAAAATATAGCTGGTTACACACCTATGATGCCAGCACTCAGGAGGCTGAGCCAGAAGGATCGCCATGAGTTTGAGGCCAGCCTGGGCTATAAAGTGAGTTTGAGTCCAGAGTGAACTAACACTGCAAGACCTTGTCTCTAAATAAAATCAATAATCAATCAACCAACTACCCACCACATTTTCTCCTCCCAAAAAGGTTTAATTGCTTACATGCATATTTACTTACTTCAAGCAGTCTAAATTTGTTATGCAATTAAACAAAATATTTATGAGTTCTTCACATTGTGAACTATGATCAGTCTTACATTTTAGGACTCAGAACTGAGTTCATACAGAAAAGATGTTACCTTTCCAAAGTAAGTGACGGCTCAGCAGCTCTAGCATGATCGACCGGGTAGCGCTCACGAACAGCAAATTTAACATCATCTGCCTCATCAGTTCGAAACCTTAGGATATTTAAAATTAAGTACTCATAATCTGTAAGAACAATGTTCCCCTGCAATAGAGTAAAATACAATTTAATGCTTTCCTAAATCAGTTCCCAAACTGTGAAAGTGAAAAAGCCTGGGTGTGGGGGCATATCTCTGTAATCCCCACTACTTGGGAGGCTGAGCAAACAGTGCAAGGCCAGCTCAGGCAACATATTGAGACTCTGTCTCAAAAGAGGACAAAAAAATGTAGTTAAGATGATAAAAATGAAGTTATAAAATAAAAAGCACTGGAGTTACATCAAGTGCTCCTTGTAACTGCCTGGCCCAGCCTGTGAACTAGCACAATCAAATTCCAAAGACTCTGAGACTCAAACAGTGAAGCAATTAAGATCAACTTGAAGCTTACTGCCTGATGGTACTACAGAAGTTACTCCCAAGTAATAGAGGACAGTAACCTATGAACACCTTGGTGATTATCACCTGAGCAGTCCAGATTTGCATCCTGAGGCAAGATGCAAACCCTGGCTTATTAATGGAAGTAGAAAGGCTTCCAGAAGCCCAGCAAAGAATTATTATACTTCCATCTGCAACTAAGCTCTTTTTTTTTTCTTTTTTGGGGGTAGGAGGTAGGAGGGATATAGGGCCTCACTCTATTGTTGCAGTCAGACTCAAACAGGTACACTCAATCATCCTGCCTCAGTCTCACAAGAATTGAAACTTCAGCAGCCAATATCAACAGATTGGCCAGGCATGGTGGCATACACCTAAATCCCAACACTTGGGAGGACTGCTGTGAGTTTGAGGTCAGCCAGGTCAAGGTCAAAGTCAAGGTTAACGTCAAGGTCCTGAGTTCAATTTCCCTTACCAAAGGTCCAAAAAGAAAAAAAAGAACAAAACAAAACAGCCTATGAATAAAAAGTAGAGAAGCAAAGAAAATGATACATTAACATAACAAAATAGTAAAATGATACCTTATGAAGGCTATGTTAAAATAAGAAAAATGATTAATGTTTAAATATTTAAACTGCGTATGGTGGCACATAAAAAAAGCCTTCCATCCCTCACTCATGTATTACTAACAACAAAAAAATGTGTGGCTGGGGAGATAGCTCAGTAGAATAAACGCTTGCCTGGCAAGTGCATGGGCCTGAGTTCAATCTCCTGTGGTGGTGGTGGTGGTGGGGAACCTTACACTTGGGCCGGTGAGATGTTTCAGCGGTCTAATGCACCTGCTTAGGAAAGCTTAGGCAACCGGGATCCCAGGCACCACAAGCTGCACCAGCCCCACCCCCAGGGCAGGCTGAGCTGGCCATAAAAAAAATTGTGGGATAGAAAAGCTAATGTGAGTCCTGAGTTCAATCCCCAGTACCGTCAGGGGAAAAAAAAGATTAAAAAAAGAAAAAAGAAAAGCTGATGTGAAAGTGGACAGCTTAAGTAGGGGAAAAAGAATTATTTGCTACACATTTAGAATTAAAGACCTAATTTCAAGGCATGGTGTAAATCTAGCACACCTGAAATCCAGCACTTGGAAGGTGGAGGTAATAGGACCTTAAGATGGAGGCCAGCCTGGGTTCTTCTAAGGAAGAAATTTTTATACACTGATGGAAATTTTATTATACGATACGTATTTTTTTTTTAAATTTTATTTATTTATTTGCTTGTTGTGTTTGTTTGTTTCTCTATTTATTTATTTTTTGTGGCTGGCTCAGCCTGCCCTGGTGGTGGCGCTGGCGCAGCACGTGGTGCCGGGGATCGAACTGCAGTCCCTGCAGTTGCCTGAGCCCTCCTAAGCAGGCGCTTTAGACCACTGAACCATCTCGCCGGCCCCCACAATACGTATTTTTGATAGATATTCTAACTGCGTGTGTGTGTGTGTACGTGTGTGTATTTAGTACAGGATCTACAGGATCTCACTACACAGATCTGATTCATAGTGATGGTCCTGTTTTCAGCCTCCCGAGCACTGGGATTACAGGCATGCCCCACCATGCCCAGTCTCAGTCACTGTCTCGGCACACCCCCGGGGGCGAGGCCAGTCCTGGTCCCTGCATCTGCTATTACTGTGTTTTGAGACAAGTGTCTATGTAGTCCAGGCTGGCTTCTAACTCATGGTAACCCTTATGCCTCAGCCTCCCAAATGCTGGGACTACCGGCATATGCCACCATGCCCAGCCTCCACTAGATTTTTTTTGGATAGTGTAGTGGCTGATACATTATGTCAGCTTGGCTGGATGACTCAGCAGCCAGTTCCCTGTTGGTAGGGGTCTCACCCTGGGGTACAACTGGTTCCTCCCTAGAGTGGGATCAGGACCTGTCTTGGGGTACAACTGGCTCCACCCTAGGGCACATTGGGCCCACCTCAGAGTGACTCAGCACAAAGAGACTTTATAAAGGGGCTGAGGAAGGAGTCAAGGTTCCACTTGGTTGGAGGAACTTCAGTCTTCACACTTGGCCTGGACTTCATCGTCTGGCTTGCAGCGCAGACTCTTCAGCCTCCAGCTTGGATCTTTTGCCTTCCATTGCATCCATCGCATACTCTTCAGTCTTCCATCGCAGACCCATCAGCTGACGGATAGAGACTTACACGGAGCACTGCAGTGAGCTTCAGACCTCGGGACTGAATTCTCCAGTCCGGGATGTGCAGAGACCCTCTGCACGCTTCCTCACTGAACTCTGTGGCTGACTATTTTGTAAGCCAATCTTATAATTCCTTATATATTGTATATTTTATGTTAATATTCATTCCTTATATCTGTTTTGTTCTTCTAAGTAAAACCCTGACCAATACAGATAGGTGTCCTATTTATCATTTTTTTAAATTATATAACCACCATCAACTACCCACACAAAGAACTCTGATGGTTATAGGATATGCATCTTTCATATGTATTCTACTTATCTTTTTAAAAATCTTATAACCATCCTCAACCATCATTATAAAGAGCTCTACAGGAGCTACGAGTAGTGGCACACATTTGTAATTTCAGCACTCAGATGGCTAAAACAGGAGGATCATGATTTTGAATCTAGCCTGGGATTCACAGCAAGAACCTTTCTCGAAACAAAGAACGTGGGTGTGAAGGTGCATGCCTGTACTCAGGAGGGCTGGGGCTGGATTGTTGTACATTCAAGGCCAGCCTAAACCACACGGCAAAACTCTCTCAGAACAAACAAACAACAAAAAAGAAGTCCAAAATAAACAAAAAGAGCTGTGTAGAACTGACAAGGACAAAGGGTTAAGAGGACACACAACCTCAATGGAAATAATATTGCATTGAACATCATGAACATTTCAAATGTAACAGTGAATAGAAGAAGGCAAATCCAATGCTTCTAATCCATTATCCCTTCCCTCAAATTTAACTTACCCTATCATAGAGCTCAATGATTAAGTGATAAGCAGCTTCCTCGCTTCCAAACTGAAAATCTACAATTCTATCCACACCAAGCTGTTTTGCACTGACTAATCTCCGACTCTTCAAATGCTTTCGGCACTAGCAAGAGACAAAAGAAAAAACTGCATTTGTGGAGCAAAAGTAAATCCTTAACTACTTAGTACTTGGTTTTTAAAAACATTCTTCTTTTCATTACCACCAAATAATACTTTAACAGCAATAATGGTATAGTCATAAAACAAAAGCTAGCCCATGATAATCACAGGAAAAAGATTTTATTCTAGATAACTACTAACACAGAAACAGTATTTTATATTTCCTTCTTTAAAAAAAATAAAGAAAGCCAGGTGTGGTACATGTATGTAATCCCAGCACTTGGGAGGCTGAGGCGGGAGGACTGCTGTAAATTCAAGGCCAACCTGGGCTACATATTGAATTTAAGGACAGCCCAGAATATACAACAAGGTCTTGTCTGAAAAACAAAAAAGATAAAATGATCCCCTAGTCAAGACCAGAAACAATGCTTTAAACTCAAATTTCAGGCAAAATTTTAAAGAGAATCTAATCTAAAACCTTTTAGGTGTGGGGATATAGCACAGCAGCACAGTGACTTGCCTGGCAAGCACAAGGTCCTGAGTTTGATTCCCAGAACAAACAAATGCTTTAAAAATTTTTTATGATAGTATGCAAATTTACATTTTCAATTAATGTGAACCCTGAACAGGAAGGAGATGTAGTTTAGCACGTGCAAGACCCTAGATTTTATCCCCAGAAGGCAGAAAAATAAATCGCCCCAGCCCTTTTTAAACTAGGAAAATCTTTACAGACTTTATAGTTCAAATTAATATTCTCACTTTACACACCTAAATAATTAGAGCTATAAGACTTTCTAAATTATCTAGAATAAACAATCTCCTCCTTGGTAGTTTTAAAAGTAGCTTTAGTTGCTTATCTTTTAGAGATGGTCTTGCTCCATTACTCAGGTTTGTGATTCTCCTGCCACAGCCTCCCAGAGTGCTGGGATTATAGGCTTGTACCACTATCTCCAGCTCAAAGTGAGTTTTTGTTTTGTTTTACACTGCTGGGAATTAAACCCATGGCCTCAGACATGCTAAGGAATTGCACTACCTTTGAGCTATATTCCCCAGCCCATGATTTTGATGTAAAAAGTGATCTACGAAAAAAATAAATAAATAAAATAAAGAAATTAAGCAGAAGGCTCAAAAAAAAAAACTTAAAAAAAAAAAAGTGATCTGTGTATAGGATACTTGTTTGTTTTGCATACCAAGCAAGGACTATATCACTACACAGTACCCTAAACGGTATGGCTGTCTTCAAATCTCCTAGAGGAAAATTACAATCAGTTTCTTAGTTTGCCAAGAATAATTCTATTTAAAAAAAAGGTTCAAAGGGCTGGGGAGATAACTCCATGGCACAAGTACCTGCCTGGCAAATGCAAGGTCGTGAGTTCAAACCCTGGTCCCACCAAAACAAAAAGGTTGAAATGAAGAGAAAAGGCATCCTTGAAAGAACTGAGTGCTACACACGAAGGTAAGAAAGAGGCTCTACATCATGCTAATTACAGGTGGATGTAAAATTTGTTTTATTAAACAAACAAAAACCTTGTTTTATTAATTTCTCTATCACTGGCTCAGTGCCACAAAGTTACAGTGGACATCTTCAAAAGTTCCAGCCCAGCCTGATCATCTTAGATCTTTGTGAGACCCTACCCCAAAATAAAAAATAAAAAGGACTAGGAATATATAGCTCAGTGTGAAACCCTGAAGTGAAAAAGATATAATGACTAAATAACATTATGTCACTGAACATTTCACTAAAATACAGACTGGGTGAGGGACAATTCACAAACATGAGCGCTAGGAGATAAAACTAGGGGGAAAATGATGGGGAGGAAGGCATATCAGAGAAAGCCATCCATCCAGGAAATAATGTGAATTCATAAATTAAAGAACCAAGTAAAGCGAGATAACTAATAGAAGGATTTTTTTTTTTTTTTTTTGCAGTACCAGGGATCGAACTCAGGACCTTGCGCTTGCCAGCCAACGGTTTATTCTACTGAGCCATTTCCCTGGCTCCCAGATAACTAATAAAAATGATGCTTCACAACTGTTTTGACAGACAAAGGCAGACTATAGTTAAGAGATTATAAGGTTAAAGGAGATAAAAAGTCTGAAGTAGAAAGGTTACTGTGGGAACAGAACGAAGACTCGGTGCACAAGATGTGAAAGAAAAGAGACAAAAGTCAGTAAATACCTTGTTGATCCCATTATTAATTAACTACTCCCTGTACCTTTATTTCATGTGTATTTTTTTCATAAAAAGGAAAGCCTAACATTTTACAGTTTATTCAACTGTTAACGATCGACCTTAAGGTCTCATTATTTAGCTTCAGTGATAATTTAAAATTTACCTTCATGGCAAAACTTGACGGCATCATATTCTTTGGCCATTCAAATTCGGTTGTGTGAA
>PVKN010039121.1:0-10942 GCA_004027915.1 Capromys pilorides | reverse complement strand
GCTTCCCTTCTAGATGGTTAACAACTTAAGTTGGCTGTCCAAATAATTAGAGAAAAAAAAGGATACAAGGATAGCTAATATTTTGGCTCTAGCCCTTCAAGATCAGTGAGGACACAAGACATGAAAGAATCTGTACTGTAAAAGCATATAACTCAGTGGAGTCCCAAATTTCCTGTTCAAGGAGATTATGGGGCTGAAGAGGAAAGTGATGGATGATGTACAGTGTGCCTAAGGAGAGTCACCTAGAGAGAAAACATTCTCTCAGGCTTCCACAGAAAGCAAAATGCTCAAGCAATGTCTGTGATTCATCCAGTTGGCTGACACTGAAAAAAGTTCTGCAAACCACCATACATGGTTTCAGGGTAAACCCTGAAGGGACCTGACTGACCTTGACAGACACAGAAGTTACATATTTATTGTGACAAAGGTCTTGCTTTATCTTGATCTCAACTATCCAGGGGAAAATTCTAAACATGAAGTATGAAAAGGAAAGCCATATTAATATGCCCAGTCGTAAAAGGCTCAAATCAACAGCTGCTCATAATGCCAGATGAACTGATAATCCACTACTGTTATGGACTATTGGACTATAGATACAGCTACTTTTTCTTTGTGCAATGAAAGAAAGATCTGTACTAATGATGTCTAGACAAGAAATCATGTCTGCATCTCGTACTCTGAATACCTATGATGAAGACAACATTATGCAATGCATTTTTTTTTCAGAACCAGGGGTTGAACTCTGGACCTTGTGCTTGCCAGGCAGGCACTTGCACCTCTGAGCTATCTCCTCGGCCCTTGCAATGCACTAATTATTGTAAAATAATAATAAGAAACAAAAAATAGAAGAACAAGAAGAAAAGTTCAGATTGCACAGGAGGCAAGGTGAAAGATGAAACCATGAAATCTACTTGTATTTGTTCTTTTCCTTTGGAATCTATTTTTCAAGGCACAGTGAACGTGAGTAAAGTAAGCAAAGGTTCCTGCTCCAAATCATGCAGTGCTAAAGCAAGGAAGGACCTCCTTGGAAAACGCATAGGAGAAATGGGCTGAGACCAAAGGAAAGAGAGCAGTTTCCATGAAGAATATAGGAGAAGCTTTTGAAAAGGCGTATTATGTCAAAGCTATAAAATTAAGTCATTACAGCATTAAGAAAAAAATCAGAGAGCAATAATCCCATTTTCATGAGCCAAGTAAAACATTACACAAAAATCAGGCCTTTGGCCAGTACTTTGCGAGTCTTACACATTTATCTCTGAAAATAGTTTCAGTTGAAAGGCCAGTGTAATAACTCTCCCATTAAAACATCAGCACCTCCTTGATGATACCTTGAAAATGTATTCATAAGGTCATTTGGCTTTAAGATATAATTGCTTAATATTATTATCATTCTAATGTTCTTTCCTCAACAGATGCACTTGACACAAATCAATTTGTGCAATTTAATAATTGTAGATTATCTCATCACTCCAATTTCACTTTATTTTTTCCTAAAATATTAATACAATCATTTAAAAATATCCCAGACTCTCTTTGATAGCTCCTAAGCCCATCCATCTCCACCTACCAGTTCTCAGCTCCTGTCTCTCCATTGCTTTTCAACTAGAGTTGCTCAACTTTTTATACCATGGTGGTCTACTGAATATTCTCAAAGCTCAGTTTTAAACAGAGGATATAAATATGAGGGTGACAGTGAGGTATGTCCCAAAACTAAGTATGCTCTAGTCTCTTCAACCCTGAGAAATAACAATGAGGATATATTCTGATCTTTCAATCTATTGAGGAAGATGCAGCTTCTAACATCACCTCAACCTGCACTGCAGGCTCAGTCATCCACCTATGAGTCCAGGCCACAGACCTCCACTCCGAAGGGCCAAATAGCCAGGCATGAACTGCAAAGCTCAGTTATAGATCTGCTCTTGGCCATTGCATTACTGATCTGAACTACAAGCTGTGCTCAGGAAGGTGATCAAGTCAGACCTGGGAAGACAGCACAAGGAGCACTTCGTGACTGACAGAATCAACACCATTGGAAAATGAGGAGAGAAAGAAAGGGAGAGAGAGAGAGACAGAGACAGAGAGACAGAGACAGACAGAAACAGACAGACAGAGACAGAGAGAGAGAGAATTGTCAAAGGTGTCTCTGAGAAAGTGATATGTAAAATATATCAAGAAGGAATGAGAACTTGAGGTGTGCCACAGACACTCGAGGTGAAAGAGTTTGGCCCATCTGACAAACAGGAAGCTCAAATGGATTTAGCCTGAGTACATAAGACAGCAGAATACACCAGAGAATTTAGCAGGAGCCAGGCATTAAGAAACCTTAGATCCATGTGAAGAATTTTTATTTCAGCCCCATCCCATGGGAAACCAGTGAAGTGCTTTAAGAAAGGGACTGAAGTTGTCAAAAAAAAAAAAAAATGAAATGATAGCTCTGGTTGTTTGGCACAAAATGAGCTCAAGGAACCTTGTTTAACATGGGAGAGATGGGGGAGAATACTTGGGTTAAGATGCACTGAGTATTCATTCTACTTCTTCAGATGAACTTAAGCATCATGCACTACAAACAAGGGCTACTGATGAAATTTAAAAAGAACAATTAACAAAACCAAAGACTAAAAATAATGCAATCAGCTCGGTTTTTTAAGCCCTTTCATCCCATCAATAAGACGTGTGCGTCAGGATCACCCAGTACATTGGGATCCATATCTACTCTGCATGGTTCTGTTTACCTTTCCCACCCCCTGAGGACATAGCAAAGCTCCATTCTCATTGCTTCTGGCACAGTGATCTTCTCCCAGCTGAGGAGTGCTGACCGAGGTCACCCAGCGTTACTTCCAGGTGGACAGTGTGGAAGGCGGACACCCAGCTGGGGCACTCTGAACTCGGTCTTGCTGCAGCCAAAGACAGCAAACTGATCAATGGAGAACTGATAGGGCCGGATTCCTTCTTGTCTGCCCTTGTGGGTAACAAGATGTCCTATTTGGCAGAACAGCTTTCTGGATTCCATTTGTACCTTCAAGTATTTCCGAGAGCACACTACCAAAGGACCCTCAGTGTGGTACCAAGCGGTACTGCTAGCCTCCCTGGTGAATACACTACCTGGGGACATTCTCAGAAGATGGTTCTTGTCACTGAAGTGGCTTATAGAACCACAGATGCTCAGGTGTGAATCCAGGCAGGGTTAAGAGCATCTGTACTTCCCTGTCATGAAAGTCAAGCAAGCCTTCTCCTATTCATGTCAAAGAAATGTGAAATATCATCAAGAGATCACCTCCCCCCCCCACACACACAGCTCAGTCTAAAAAGTCAAGCCTGGACTGCTATTGAAAAGTACATTATCATAAATAATCCTACAGAATTGTATCAGAAAGATGGGCCTGGTATCACCATGCACAGGCTGATCAGAAGCAACCCCAGAACTTCTCTGCGATTTCGAGATGCTGTTTTCATGCAAGAGCAGTAACAATAGTGCCTGTATCTAGCAGTGTATAATAACTGCAAGTGACTGTAAACATTCTTGTCAATGTACTCATGTGAATTTCACATAAGCCATTCATTCTCTTGGGGCTATTAATATAATTGTGATGTAGTCCTCATTATTGATGCCTGGAATTTCTCTTTGTGTTACAACTGTACATCTGGTCATTGCAATAATAAATTACCTCTTGTAAACTGAACACATGCCTCTTTTGTTGTGTTACTGACTGTGTATGTCACCCTATTTTCTTTTTTTTTTTTTTTTTTTTTTTCGGGACTGGGGCTCGAACTCACGACCTTGCTCTTGCCAGGCAGGCACTTGTGCCACGGAGCTATCTCCACAGCCCAGTCACCCTATTTTCATAACACATTATTTTTTGCACAACCACATTAAGCCAAATGGTTTCTGTACACATTGACAATTTGACAAAAGCCCCAAAGTGCTAAGCACAAGTGTTGCATTTTGGCTGATCACGGAGAGACAGAGGTCCTGTCACTCACCTCTGTCGCTGTCGTAGAGGTAGGCAAACTTGTCCCACTGGTAGTATTCAATCAGGCTCAGCAGAGCTCCCTTGAGGTCGGGCCTCATCTGAATGACGAAGGGGTGCGTGCCATCAGTGGGGAAGCTGGGGGTGATGAAGGAGACGTGGAGGGTGCCGCAGAAGGATGTGATGGTGTTGACGGATTTCTTGTCATAGAACCCAAAGATCGCATAGACGCCTCGGGAAAACTGGGAGCAGACTGAAAGGACAGAGAAAACAGAAAAGACAGGTCATTACATCTTGCACATACCCACAGAGATTTCGCTGAGACATTATCCCATATGTAAAATACAAAATCATTAATAGAATGAACAAAATACTAAATTCATCTTAAGAATCTATTTAGAACTATGAGCATTCATTTACTTAGCATTATTGGAGGAATGCACAGAGTTACAGAGCATAAAATGTTATAATTCTGGTCACAAGAAAATACTTACGTTATGGCTCAACAAGCTGCAAAAGCATAAACATATTTTGGGGCAGGCGCATAAAAATGTATGGGTAAAAATAATTCGAGGAGCAAACTGCAATTTCCTAAGATCTATGCACATACATAAGAGCTCATTCCCTACAAAATCTGGCTCCTTCTAAAAGCTGAACTGTATTTCAGCGCTTTTATATTAAGTCAGTGTGCTTGCAAAGCATCCTGATGCTGAGCAAAGCCTCTTTGAAAGGAGAGCCTGCCACATTTATGTCACAAACACCAACAGCAAAAGGAGGCTTTTATTACCCATGTCACCAGCAGCCAAGCTGCAATAAAATGAAGTTCAAAATACCAGAGAATAATCTTGCCAATAGAGCTAAATTACCCTGCATCCTTCAATACTTAGGGAAAAGAAATATTAGCAAAAATTTTGGTTAAGGATTATCATGCAAACTAAGGATTTATATTGTGGCCAAGACTGACCCTGACTGCACAGCCCTTTTCTCTCTCCCAGGGCTTCTGGCTCAGTGAATGGTGTAGGATGCTACCATTGCTCCTCCACGACACCTGTCTATTGTGAAATTGTGCGCCTGTAATACAAGAATGCACTCAAACATGATCTGCATTGTGCTGGAACCACTCAACCACCTTAGGTTACAGACAGGATAAATACGTCACCCTTGAACTGTGCCTTTCATGTACTCTACTATGCTAACTCATTTCTTGTCAATGACAGCCCTTGATGTAGAAGCAATTATTATTCCCAAATCTAATTGGCACATACAGTGGGGGATGTAGCTCAGTGGCACAGCACCTGGCAGGCAAGTACAAGGTCCTGAATTAAATTCCCTGTACCAGATAGAAAGAAAGAAAGAAAGAAAGAAGAAAGAAAGAAAGAAAGAAAGAAAGAAAGAAAGAAAGAGAAAGGAAGAAAAGAAGGAAAAGAAAAGGAAGGAAAATTGGCATATAAAGAGATGAAGTAATTTACCCAAATCACACACCTACCAAGTAATAGATCTATTAAATTCTAGGCATTTTAATTCCACACTCTAACTAATGGGTCATAATACACTTAAAACTAGGTTAGTAGTACACCTGGCAAACTGTTGGACTACTGTTTCTCCTCAACTGATTGCCCTTCCATTTGGTTTTCCAGATTGAATGCCATTAAGTAGAATGAACTTTTACAATGTAAACTTGTTATTCTGTCTCTCTGACTGTCTGTCTGTCTGTCTCTGCCCTTGTCTGTCTCTCTCTCTCCTTCCCTCCCTCTCTGTTCCTCACTCTCTCCCTCCCTCCTTCTTTCCTTCTTTCCCTCCCTCCTTCCCTCCCTCTACCTTCTTCTCTGAAGTTACAGTTAGTTAGGCCCAGTCTTTGTTATTCTTCTCTTATGGCTGGGACCAATACCTGACAGTCAAAATGAAGGAAGGAAAGGTTTATTTAGCTCACAGTTACTGGAGCTTTCAATCCATACTCAGCTGGCTCCAAGGCAGAGAGGCACAAGGAAGAGAACAATCTCACAGAGAGCAAGAGCAAAGGGAGGAGTAGCAGCAGCTCAAACAGCTAACTTCTCCTCCCTCCTTACATTGAAATGCAAATCACCTGCCCCAGGAGAGGTGGGTGCAGCACTCACACTCAATAATCAATAATCAATAATCAATCACAAACTCCAAAAGCTGCCCCACGACTACATGAGGCTTTGGGGGACACCTAGACACAAACCATAATGTTGACCATCTCTAAAAGTCTTCAGAAACCATAACCCTAAAACCACAAGTCCAGATCAATCAGATGATTTTGAGTGAATGAATGGCTGGTATTTTTCCATCTTTGGGATCATTTCAATTCATTAAAACAGAAATCAGCTACCCCGTAATAAAATGTAAGCACAACATGATGCCAACCATCTTAATCTTATTTGAAATATAAAACCAATGCTACTTTATTTCATTTTATTTCCTTCACAAAACAGTTTATGGAATAAGAGATTTGTTTTATGAATAAGAATATTGCTAAAAATATGTAGACTGTAATAACCAATTTGATGAGCAATTAATAGACAACAAAATTTTAGTAACTTATATGAATGAACTGAGTGAAAATCAAGATTAACCTGTTGCCTTGAATGTTCTTTTCATAAGCGATTTCCGTTTTCACTTAAATATTCTCTAGTATCGAACGTACTCTTGTCATTGTCAGGTAAGCAAGGTTCTGGAATGTCTAGGCCATGTCTATGTGACAAATCGATTATTCTGCCCTCTTTTATCACGACTGTTCCTCAGGATGGCCTGATGTAACTAGGACACAACTGGATGGATTTTAACCCATGAATGTGTGGTACAGTGAGATGGCTATCAACTGTTCCTATCTCCACTTTTGTTCTTTATGCAGAAGTTGGAAATACCCTCCATTTGCTGGGTATATTCAGTAATTCCATAGATGCAAAAAGCTTTCATTGGCAAAGCCCTTCTCAGGAGAAACCCTGTCATGATTTTCAATTTATAGAAGAATGTGGGTGGTATTCGCATCTAAAATCCTAAATTTGCTCAGATTTTTCTGGACGCCCACATCTAAAATGATGAAAATGTGATGTGTGCGAAGCGAGCCTGTGCATCTCCTGTGGAGCCCTGGCGCCTCAGCCACGCACCACGACGATCTCCCACAGCATGATTTATTAGCAAGGCGTCTTCCCAGCCCAGATGAGGCCCTTCCTGGGATGGTGAAGGCAGCCCCGACAGTGGCAGAGCACGCGACAGCGGATGCCTCTGCCCCAATGCATGGATGATCTTAAGGAGGAGCCCGTGTTTCATTTCCAACTTGCATTAGGGCCTGGCGTGGGCATCAAGCGACCCCCATGGTCACTGAGAGCTTCTGCGAATTCTGGCATTAGACCACCAGCAATGGCAAACTGCAGACACTTCAGAAGAACTGACGGTGCGTTGCCTCCGCGGGCCCTGATTTTCCAGGCTATATGGCTCCTTCTCCGGTGAACGTTGTTTCATAGCTGTGTCCCTTCTCTCCCAGCAGCCCCTGCTCCGCTGAGCCTCCTTGCCTCAGTTTTTGTGACATAGACACAACCATCCCTTGGCCCCCAGACATTGTTCCTCTGAATATTTTTCCCAAGCAATTTTTTGATCATATATATGACGGTCATTTTGTCAACATTGTCCATGTCCCTCACTGAACTTACATCACCATGGTGCCTGTTCCCAAGAATGATACAAATGTCAGGGATGTTTTTAACCAGGAATCAAAGAACCCTGAGAGGCTCCAGTGTCCCATGCGCTGGGAGGACAAGGGTCTGCCTACCACACGCATCTAAATCTGTCCGCAGCAATCTTGGAGCCCCGCCATGACAGCATGGATACAGACGCCTGCTGACGCGTTACCCACGACAACGATCCTGTCATGCTGCACTGCTTCAGGGTGACTCCTCATTTGACTAGAAGTGGAATTGCCCCTCTCATTTCCCCATGTACCTTATTTCCCAGGGACGCCTTCAAAATGGAAGTCCACTTTCCTTTAAAATCAATCCATCCTTTAAAGAAAGAAGGTTTATTACTACTGAGAATATTCAAATTATTAAGTGAGAAGCTCTGAAAACACTTGCAACATCGACTTGCTAAAATGCGTTCACCAATACCAGATGCCCGCAGACAGTTGTCACTGCAGGTAGAGGAAGGAACTGAAACCCTACTTTTCCCTCCAGCCTCCAGGTCATGCAGTTATACTACCCAACAGGTGCAAGAGCCTCTGACATGGTTAGGCTGATTAATATTACAATGCACTGATCATTTGAAATTCAAACCTGATTGCCAAGGAGTTGCTAGGATGCTCTTCCTAAGTTCTACTGGAATTAAATACTTAATATCAACTTTGCAAACTCAGCAAAGGCAAGTCCTTCTGCAAAGACTTTAGGTCAAGCAGCAGAAGTGAGAATCTCCTAGGTGTAAGCGATGTGCTGATCGTCTCGTTTTTTATTATCAGCCCAGATGGTATCGGCCAATAACAATGCTGATGGTGCATCCGAAGCTCCTTTGCCTCCTGGGTCATTCTGCTCATCGGTGCTGCTAATGTAGCAGACACGACACGGTCCAGAGAACTTTGCATGATGATTTAGCAGAAAGGAAAAAAAAAAAAAAAGAAAACATAGGCATGATTTTTTATTTTACATATTTTGTATTTATCAGTCACCATTCACTGCAACAAAACAACACGGGTTGCTTCATAAGCAAAAAATGCCACTTGCTCCTTGGCAGGTTGTAGTGCCTGGCACAAGTTCCATCATTGGGGAACATGGACATCAGAGTACAGATGCCACAGGGAAGCTGCCTCTCGGGGTGTTATGCAACTTATGACATGAACCTTTTCTTCATTTCCGCAGATTTGCTATTGAAATTCCCCCAACATTAGAGAATGATGATCTCCTAGCCATTGCACCCAATAACCTCTTTCTCAAGTTCAACATTCTTAGCTTCCCTGAACCTGTTAGTTAACACTCCGATGTGTGCCCCTTCTCTTTCCACCACTGCGATTCTCATTCGCTGCTAATTCCTTCTCCCTCCACAAGGATACTTAACAAAACCTTGGTACAATTTCTCTCCTCCTAATGACCTTCTACTGCCTCACCTTCTCTGCTTCTCGCATTTGCTAGAATCCCCCAAGGATTTGTCTTCCTATTATTTTGTCCTCTTACATTTTATATGTTGGTGGCTTCTTCCCTCTCAACAAGGTCAAATTCCAATTGTGTGTGTGTGTCATCGTCTTCCATGTCACTTCCACTAACTACTTTCACCAACAAAACACAAATCACAAATGGTCTATGTGGTGACACTCTGGTTAGGGTTAGAAGATAACCCAACGCAACAGATGCCCTGCACACTCTTGGGATCACTCTCTTCTCTCTGATCTCTCACTGCCCGTCATTGTCTCCAAAAACTAATCTTCTAACTCAACATAGTTCCAACTAATTACATAAAAAGCAAGAAGACAAGACTACACGTTTTATCCTGCCAAGTCATCTGTATGGTTTTTGTCTTTGCCTGCTCATCGCATTCTAACTCTTGCAACTATCTCTAGTCAGTATTTCGGGACCATGAGCTTGATGCTCCTCCTTCTCCTGTGCATATTCTCTGCTGCCAGTTGCCTTTGATTCTACTTCATTCACACCTCATTAACCGAGTAATTTTAAAAACCTACTACACTTTGTTCTAGGTATTAGGCATACGGTCAGCATGGCAGACTCATTTCCCACCTGTGTGGAGAGGGCAGCTTTACTCTGCTGTGTTTCATCCTCCTTTTCTTTCCTTTTGGCCCTGACATGTCAGCTACAGGCCACACCTCCTTTCAACTTCCATTCTCACCACCTTCCAAAAACGCACCACATACGTCATCTGCGAAGGGCCTGTCTGTGACCACCTTTCCTTCTGATTTCCGTCCCCTGCCCCTTCATAGGTTCAAGTTCCACTTTCTGTTCAGGTATTTCTCCAGCATTCATCATCATGCCACGTGCTTCTTTTTTGCCCTTTTATTTACTTGGGAAATGATTACTGTAAATTCATTATATAGTGTTAATTTGGCAACAATTGCATTTCCACCAAATTTTGTGTGGATTACCTAATTACCATAATTTGTATTAAAGTATGCAATTCTTCATTCATTTTAAGAGTGATCTTAAAACAAACAAGAGAAATTTACAAAAAAAAAAAAAAAAAAAAAAAAAAAAAAAAAAAAAAAACAAAAAAAAATCAACCCATCCTGTTTGTGATGCCTAAAAATGTGTAACTTTATCATCAACATAAATATCACAAAGAAGCTGTTTTGTATTCAGGGTCTTGTGCATTACCACCCCAGGTGGGGAAAGCCAGAACTACAAGCCAAGCTGTGAATAAACCTGGATCTAGCCTAACCCTTGCAACCCTCGAGAAACAAATGCTCTTACATTAGCATCCAGCCCATCCTTCAGGCTCAAAAATGTTAAGAAGCACTCCGAGACGCTTCTTGTCTTCTATCTCCAGCACCCACATTGCAACCTCTCTAGTCTGTGCTGTTCAGCCTGGCTGATGCAGCCTAGACACAGCCTTTACACATCTATCGATTGAATTGCTGCAGTGGCCTCCTGTGTAATAAATCTCTTCCCTATCAGGGCCACCCTCGCCATCCTGCTTCGGGCCCTCCAGGTCCTCCTCTACTCAGAGAACGAGACACATTGAGACATGCAGCGGCCATCGCTCAGTCTTATCTGCTCTGTGAGGTCTGAATTACCCACACCTCCACAGCGAGTGGCAATCAGCCTATCAGTCCCTGACTGCCTAGTCTCATTGTTAAACTCCGAACTGAAGCTGGGGAATGAAGTGTCTATCATCTACCTGTCTGTCTGTCTGTCTGTCTGTCTGTCTGTCTGTCTGTCTGTCTGTCTATCTATCTATCTATCTATCTATCTATCTATCTATCTATCTATCATATAACTGTCTATCATCTATCTATGTATCTA
>PVKN010039120.1:0-10938 GCA_004027915.1 Capromys pilorides | reverse complement strand
TATCTAAAAGAAACAGTGCTGGAAATAAACAGAGTAGTTGCTTAATGGAAATGTTAGAGAATTCATTATTTCTGTATGCCTTATGTTCAGGTGAGGTTATAATGGATATGGAATCTCAGACAGTTTCGTAACTGTGGGACCTTTCTTTCTTCAACTTTCTCATAGGATTAAAGACAAATATTTTCATAACGGAAATATTACCAGGTTTTAATACATAAAGACTATATCTGAATTCTAGTTCTTCTCATTCCACTTGTCTGTCACAGTTAATTTTTGAGTCTTGATGCCATTATATGGAAACAGGACATTCTAATGGCCTAATAGGCTCATATTTCAAACAGGCTAATTCAGTTGATCGAATTTAACAATTAGGTCCAGTCAAATAGCTCAGCAGATTAAAGTGCCTTAAAGCAGGCCCAGAGGCTGGGTGTGCAATGCCTGGGCTGCAGTGCCAGCCCAGCCCCCAGGGTAGCTAAAACAGCAATTGAGACTGGGCGTGGTGGCACGTGCCTGTAATCCCAGCTCTTGGAAGGCTGCAAATAGGAGGATCACTATGAGTCTGATCTAATAGTGAGACTCTGAACACTCTGTATGCTGTAGATCCTTCCCTAAAATTTAAAAAAAAAAAATAATTATTTCTTAGCAAGTGATCAACACTGGTTAGGAGCTGGAGATAATGAGAGTAATAGAACATAATCTCTAACCTGGAGTTTAGTGCTTTAAAAATTCTTTGTCAATTTGCTGCTATGGGAATTTTTGTGCAAACATATTCTTCTTTCATTCTTATTTTCTATGTTCTTTTTTCTCTTTCTCTGGGATGCTGCTTTAACATTTTTATGGTGATAACCAGAATTGGTTTAGCCCTTCATTTCTCCAAATCGACTGTCCTCAAGCATAAAAACCCACATATGACAACCAGAGCCCAGAGAGCCTGGGAATCCACTTTTTCAGGTACAGTAGCACATGCCTCACTTCTGAGAAGTGTGTGCAAAATAGCTTTTATACAAGTTAAAGATTTGTGCTGGCAAGTAGTTTTCCTGGTCATCTTGTCTAGAGTTTCGAAGCAATCTTCCACTGTCTTTATTACATCAGCATTGTCAAATTCACCATTGACTCAAACACCGATGCAGTGCGTAATGATTTTTGATTTGGCTCAACCACCTGGACCTAGTGGTCAAGGGCCAGGGCCAAACTTCTCTTTTCAGTACCATATGCAAATATTTCTATTGGCAGTGTTAATCCTGATGCTGTAGGAAATATATGTCTGTTTAGTTGGTCTTCAGTTTCTCCATGTCTGTTTATTTGATCTTCAATTTCTCCATGTCTGAAATAGGCACTGCTCTGATTTCTGTTAGTTTCATTGTCTTCAGTGAAGCAACTCCTTTAATAGTTCGCACTATTGTACTCTTGTTTTTTAAGATCATGCAACAGCAGAAATGTCGGCAAGTGATAACCAGCCCTCCTTCTCTTTCCTTGTCATCTTTAATCAAGTTTTGTTGTATTTCCAGATCAATCATACAATGAGATCTCTATGGGAAACATCAACAGTGGCTTTTATATGTTTTATGGGCCAATTAGGAACAAAACAGCGTGAGATTAAATTAAGCCCAAGAGAAATATAGTGTATAAAAGAGGTGTAAAGCCACTGCTGGTGCAACAATACTTGCTGTTTAATAGCATTTCTATGATTTGATTTATTTTGTTTGAGGTAGGATACTACTAGCCCTAGTGGGTCAGCCTCCCGAGCACTGGAATCGCAGGTGTGCACCAACATGCCTAGCCTTTAACAATTTTTTTTAAACTAGAAACAGCAAATCCTAAAGTGATGACAGAAGTACAGCTTACTAAGTACATGAGTCAGTGAAATAGTCATTTATCCTCTATATCAGTTATTGCATATCACATATAATCATACAACGGGCACCAAAATGTGTATGTTTCACCAGCATCACCTCAAGCACATGCATTATGCACTGAACTGGAAAATATCACAGCTAGGTTCTCACCAGGAAAGAGAAATTTTTTAGCTCACTACTGCCTGCAGGGATCACTGCCATACATATGACCAAAACACATATAAGTAACATGTGGCTGTACAAAAGATGGTAAAATTAGTGAGTTTTCATGACCAAACACTACATATGATTCTTTTTTGTTTTCTATTATTTTATTGAAAAAAAGTAAAATAGAACTTTGTAACAAAATAATAAGAGACTAACAATAGTGAATGCATTATATATTGTCAGCTGCAAAGTAGTTACTCAAAATGCAAGAGATGATTATAAAACATTCCCCAGTCAATGCAAGTGCAAACCTTCACTTTCTATAAACTAAGAGACAATACCAGTTTAGCTACCTTCAATTTTTCTCCCTTCTCCCTTCCATTCCTCTTTCCTCCACCCTTTTAAACACTACCCATTTCACAATATCTTTTGTATATTCTAGACTATATTTACTTTTTCAGTTTCTCTCACAAGAGAGACAATACATGTTTACATATGTGAGTCTGATTTATTTCACTTATGAGTATAGTCTCAAGATATATCCATTTACCTGTAAAGTCTCAATTTATCCTTTTTTATGCATGAGTAGCATTCCTTTGTATAAAACTATCACGTTTCTTATCCATTCTTTGATTGATGGGCTTTTGAGTCATTTCCAAGATTTAGCTATTGCAAATTGTGCTGCTATAAACATGGGTGTACATATATAGCTGTGGTCTAGTGTTTTTAATTCTTCTGAGAACACACCCAGGAGAGCTGGTTCAAATGGGGCCTCTAATTCTATCGAACTCTTCATGCTGATTTTCATGGTGATTGCTGCAGTCTGCACTCCCACCAACAGTGGAAAAGGGCTCCTTTTTCCTGACAGCCTCTCCAGCATCTATTATTGGTTGATTTCTTGATTGTAGCCTTTATTTTGTAGTGAGAGGAGATCTCAGTGTTTTAATTTGTATCTCTTTAATGACCAGTGATGTTGAACATTTTTCATATATTTATTTGCCACTTGTGTTTCTCCATTGGAGAAGTGTGTATTAGTCTCAGGGGGCTTTGAATTTTTCCAATTATTTATGTCAGATTTAATTCTTAATAGTTCTCCCAGTAAACCTTCTCAGAGTGAAGAAGCTGAAAATATGCATTTTCTTGAAGATACTGTGATCATTAGGGGATTGGTGTTTATTGTAATCATTATTTATGATATAAGATGTTATATAATTATATTGAATATTTTCATTTTTATTATAAAATATAAAATATGTTCAGATCATGAATACATGCAATTTCTTTTGCACTTTACTTCACAGAGAGTGTGTGGGTTTTTTTGGGGGGCGGGGGTTGTTTTATTTTTGCAAATGTGGATTTATGTCAATCTCATATCTAGAAAGCCTATAACATGTACTTACTTTATATCATTTTGTCAAATGTTTATAATTATCACAGTCCAATATTTAACTGCTATTACATCTATTATGGTGATCTGTCCCCTCCAATGTTACTGTTTTCACTGTTCAGAGATTCCTTGAACCATGGTCAGATAGGATGGTGAATTGATGCTTCTCTGTGAATTAGCTGCTCATCTCTCTCCCTCTCTGTGCGCTCCCCTGTTCCTTAATGATCACAGTGCTGAAGCAAGGCCAACTGAGAACTGCAAGGGCCTCTATGAGTTCAAGAGAAAGGAAGAGCTGCACATCAGCCACCTGAAATTCAAAGCTAGCAGCAGTTAGACTTAGTGATGAAGGTAGGTCAAAAGCCGAGTCTGGCTGAAGGCTTGGCCTCTTCAGCTAGTTAGCCAACTGATTTCAGCAAAACAAAAGTTTGTGGAGATAATAAATCATGCTACTCCAGCAAACACACAAAAGTTGGAAAAGTAAAACATTATTAGAGTGGCCTAGGCAAGCTGGGTCAAAGTCAGTGTGGTGGAATGGTCCCAAAGGTCGTAAGAACAATGACAAGGATAAAAAAGAAATATGAACCTCCATACCAAATAGAGTGGGGAAAAAGAAGAAGAAAACAAAAGTATCACATGCTGTCAGCAAACTGTCACTGGTGACATCTCACACTCAGTGCCATTTTAAAAATACTCAATTTAGAGAGAATTAAAGACTATCTTCTCATGGAGGAAGAATTTATTAGTATTCAAGAATAAATGAAACCATTAGGAGAAAAGCAAGAGGAGGAAAAGTCAAAGGTAGATGACCTGAGGGGGATGTCAATGTCAGTAGGAACGTTGGAAGAGATCACTGATGACAGTCATGCCATCTGTGGGCTCAGAACACTATGTCAGCATCCTTTCATTTGTGGACAAGGATCTACTAAAATCAGGCTGCTCAGTCCTACTCAGCCACAAGGTGCATGTTGTGATCAGGATGCTGATGGATGACACAGATCCTCTGGTCACAGTGATAATGGTGGAAAAGCCCCCCCAACCCAGGAAACCTATGCCAACATTGGTTGGTTGGACAACCAAATCCAGGAAATTAAGGAGTGTGTGGAGTTTCCTGTCACCCATCCTGAATAATATGAAGAGATGGATAAGGGGTCATTCTCTATAGTCCACCTGACACAGGTAAAGCCTTGTTAACCAAAGCAGTAGCAAACCAAACTTAAGCCACTTTCTTGAGAATGGTTGGCTCTGAACTTATTCAGAAGTACCTGGGCAATGGGCCCAAACTTGTATAGGAATTATTTTGAGTTGCTGAAGAACATGCATCATCCATTGTGTTTATTGACGAAGTCAATGCGATTGGGACCAAAAGATATGAATCAAACTCTGGAGGTAAGAGAGAAATTCAGCAAACAATGTTGGAACTGTTAAACCAGTTGGACAGATTTGACCCATGGGGAGATGTGAAAGTTACCATGGCCACAAACTGAATAGAAACTTTGGAGCCAGTACTAATCAGACCAGGGCACATCAACAGGAAAAACTGAGTTCCCCCTGCTGGATGAAAAAACCAAGAAGCCCATCTTTCAGATTCACACCAGAAGGATGACGCTGTGCTGATTATGTCACCCTTGGCGACCTGATCATGGCAAAGGAGGATCTCTCTGGTGCTGATATCAAGCCTATTCACACAGAAGCTGATGGATGGCATTGAGAGAATGTAGAATGAATGTAACAAATGAAGACTTCAAGAAATCTAAACAAAATGTTCTTTATAAGAGATAGGAAGGTAACCCCAAGGGGTTGTATCTCTAGTGAACTACAGCTGAGTTCAGGCAAGTGGTTGGGACTTTGCTCGACCCCTGGGAAGGATGAGATTTGGGAAGGTGCCCTGAGGGAAACAGTTGGTTTTAACATAACATGTCTTTTCCAGTATGACATATAGAGTGTCTACTGAACAGCCTTTGTGATCATGTGCTGCTTGCTCTCTGCTTCCCAATAAAATATTCTGGCTGTTACACACACACACACACACACACACACACACACACACACACACAAAGTAAAACGTTATTACAGGCATGGAGTGAGTTGTACAGAAGACTGAAACAGATACAACATTCCTTTAAACCAAAATCTAATATAAAGAAAAGATCTTTTTCTCAAAGAGAGAGAGAGAGAGAGAGAGAGAGAGAGAGAGAGAGAGAGAGAGAAAGAGAACAAAAGCTGAATAAAGCAGGAGGTTTGGGAGATTTAAGGGAAAATATCATCTCTGTAAAACAAAGTACAAATGAGCAGCAAGAAGCTGTAGCAAGTTACCCAGGAAATCTAGCCAGGATGACTGATAAAGGTGACCACACCACAAAACAGATTTTCAAAATGTTTACATTGAAACAAGGTATTTTCTAAGACATTCAGAGCTGGAGACAAGTCAGTGTCTGTTCCCAAGGATTCAAAGGACAGACTGACTCTTGTACAGAATTTGGCTTGGGTTTGTGTGTGAGGGAAAACTAGTTAGTCACTTGAACCCGGAGGTTTGAATTTGTAGAATGGAAAAAATGAGTACATCATGAACAAATAATCCAAGGGAGAGTGCTAGATTCCCCAAAGAATGAAAAAGTCAGGAAATTCTAGAGTCCTTCATGACATTTTGTTGAATTCCAAAGACTTTTCAGAGAAGAAATACACACTCAATCAGCTCATAAACTCAGATTTCTGAAAATACCACATTATTGATAGGATGCAAACACCTTTAATAAAGGATATGTCTCGTCTTTCTTCACATGTCTACTGTGGTGCTCTAAGTGCCATAAGACTAGTTAAACCAACCAGGTATGACACATCAATAAGGTCTTAATAGCTTCCCTTATTCTCCACCTTTACCTTGGACTTGCACGTCAAGTGCCTCTTGTTAACAGAATCTACCTGTTACAGCTGGCACTTAGATATGAGAACAGATGTCTGGGTTCCTTTGACAGAGGCTAGAAAGGGAAAGGTAATGAAGATAACCAATAAATACCTTCTGTGTATAGATATAGCTTACAATGTAGATGTGTTTCAGAATCACAACGATTCATTTATGTTAGCAATTGGTTTTGGTTTTCTTGATATTTTTTGTTGATATTTGTTCTACTTAATGAAACACCAGAGATATTTTCTGTCCAGGCAGTCTAATAGGCAGAGGCAGAACAGTTTCAAGTTTAAGCCCAGCCTGGGAAATTTAGTAATTAGTGAGATCCCCAATTGACATTAAAAGAAATTAAAAATAGTCTGAGAATGCAGCTCAGTGAGAAGTTGCTGGGTTTTATCTTCACTACTCCAAGAAAAAAAAAGTTGCTTTATTTTCTTTCATAAAAAGCTTATACTTTTTAAACTGTGAAATCACCAAAATGAAGTTCCTTAGTTTAGTTTTTACTAGTGAGATCTATTAAATGGCCCAATCTTTACATTCCTTTCCTCCAAAGGCTACCAACCCTTTTTCAAGAAACCAGACTCCCACACAAGAACACAGAGAGGTGAGCTTCAGAGGTACCTTAACAACCGGGAATGATTCCACTGCACCCTGCCCTTCAGGCCAGTAATGAATCAGTCTGATGCTTGGTTGGGGCACCCTTTATCAGGCTCTTCCCTATTAGGATTACAAAGTGTGATAACTCACTTCTGCCTCCCAAAACTTCATTTCAATAGTGGGTTCAGATGCTGCTGGTGATTGGACTATGTGGTGTAAAAAAAAAACAAAAAAACAATGTGCATTCAGGGGGCAATGAGAAGGCTCAGCAGTCTAAAGCACCTGCCTAGGCAAGGTTAAGCAACTGCAGAGACCGTGGTTCGATCCCTGGCACCACATGTTGCGCCAGCCCCACACTCAGGGAAGACTGAGCCTGCCATAATATATACTTAAAAAAAAAATGAACATTACACAAAAAACTACATTCTGTCACTTTTCTGTGACCCATGTATGTGCCTGTGAGAAATACTTTGAACAGAGACCCATACCATAAAGCATGACTCTAGTTCTCTGCTGTCTTCAGGTGGAAAGGACTTTCTCAGATAGCATAATAAAAGCTGAATAAAGTGAAAATCAGCAGGCTTTCTTAGGCCCATCAAACCTGAGGGTACACAACAAGCTATCAACCCTAAATTCTGGAGACACAGATGGATTAGCCAGTTTTCCAATTGCTAGGACACATGGCTTGGCATGGTAAGATTAGATGGCGAGGGCTTATTTTGAATCATGGTTCAGGTGATTTAGTCATTGTAGCCTGAGTCCGTGGCATAATCACCATGGTGGGAGAGCCTGGTGGAGAAAAGGTGCTTGCCTCATGGTGGCCCAGAAACAGAAGGAAGGACGGGGAGGGGGTGTACACATGCTGAAAAGGCACACTTCAGTGACACACCTTCTCTATCTTGTCTTCACCACTTCCTAACAGCACACTCAGCCATGAACTCATCAATGGCTCAATCTACTGAGGAGCCCAGACTCTCCATAACCTAATCCTCTTCAAAAATTCTCATTTCTGATTATTGTGAATTTTCATTTATAAGATTTGGGGAATATTCTAGGCCACACTAAAATGAACACAGACAAGAATAGCTCAGATGAGTTCACCTGAAGCAGAAATCTCTAGAGCCACCACTAGCAGGGACTCTTTAAAACAAAATTCTGATTAATTTCTAAAAAGTTGGGTGCAGATGAGTTTGAGAAACAAAAATCCCTGAAGGCTGCAGTCTCATAGAGGGTCTACTTCCACATTTTCATGCATCTTTCCTCTAAGAGTCTAAGTATAATTTCACAATGAAGAGACAAACACATAAACAAAATGTTCCTTTCATGATGCTGACAGGAGGAAGTAAAATCAGCCATTTATAATTATACATAGGCCTACTCAACATTACAAAAACAAAACAATACTCTCACCTGGGAAAATAAGGTAATTACCCAACTTCAATTTCAGGTCACTCTGACTTCATGTAAGGTGAGAGAAGAAAAACAAAAATTAAGATACTCTTGTGGAAGTCAACCCCCCACACCACACACACACACGTACTAAAGGACTGAAATACAATCATGTCATGATTGAAGAAATTCCATAATTCCTTACCACTACATCAAAATATGCCAGAAAAAAACAGCAGTAGAAATAATTCAGAGGACAAGTTCTTAGAAAAACCTGATAAAAAACATGAAAGGCAAAAATAAGCACACCAGAAAAATCTCAATTTGCAAACCTTCAGCTAGAGCAATTGTTATGCAACTGGTAACCAAAGTAACAAATAATTGCATTAAAAGCCTACCTACCTCTTTTCTATTACTTCATATATTATGCCTACCTTTCTTTTTTTTCTTTTTTTTATATGGAAAAATGTAGATTTCATTTTATTTGGTCTTTAGTCTTCTGATACATCTTTATTAACAAAATTAACAGTAAATATTTCTACCTTTAATTTTGCATGATGTTTATAAAATGACTTTATAGATTTATTCCCTCATTGACAATCAGGAGATTGGAAACCAAAAAAAGAAAGGCATTCACAATATGATACAAATATGAAGGGTAATATTTTAGAGCTGATGATTTGGTTCCTACTTCTCTTTTCTTTGGGAGACTTATTTCCTGATTGATATACTCACAAAAGCCAAGAATCCTTTTTACTTTATAAATCAAACTTTAGCTTCAAAGCCTGAATGGCGCCTGAGAGATACAGAAATTAAAGCTTGTACCATAAATGATTTAGAAAAGCATTTCAAGTCAAAGTTGTAATAGTGCCTCAGCTTAGCTCAGTTCTACCTTTAGCTCTGAGGTGAGATGAAGATGACCCAAAAGTAATAAAGAGAAGCCAATGAAGCAAGACTTTAGAGGCTGGTGATATCATAGAAAGGGTCTCATTTCTTCCAGAAAAATAATATGATGAGGATGGTACTAAAACAATTTTGCTTCGAAAATTCAACAGTAGGTGGAAGGGCCAGCCAGATAGCTCAGCAGACTAAAATGCCTGTTTAGGCAGAGTGCAACAGCTGGGGTTCGATTCCTGGCATTCTGTGCAGACCCTGACCCTGGAGCACTCTGAGGTTGTGATAGAAACTAGGCATGGTGACATACACCTGTAATCCCAGCGCTAGGGAGGCTGAAAACAAGAGGATCACTATGAATTCAATCTGTGAAGTGAGACCCTTGTATTAAATACATAAAATTTTAAAAATAAGAGTAGGTTGAAGATGAAACCACTCTTTTCATTGAAGTTTCTCAAGGTATTGAGAATATGAGTTCTTTTAGAGGCATAGCAAGGAAGGTCTGCACTTACTCTTCCAGGCAGCCAAACCTTAATAGAATCCCTGTCCTGAAATCAGGTAACTTAAAGTGCTTTTGTCTACAAAGAAAGCAGCACAAATGTGAGATCAAAATCTCCCCATGAAGAGGATTTATGACAAGATGAAATAATGCAGAAAAATGAACAGCTGCCCGCATAGCCCTACTACAAAGGAGCAGAGCGAAAGAGACTTTCATGGTGAGACCATCAGCAGCACATGAGTGTGACTGCCCTCGGGTGCATCCCACCTCCCAAGCACTGGCCTTTGGAAGACCAGTCTCATGGACTGAAATGAAGACCAACTTGCATAAAGCCTCAAAGTTAATTTCAAGTAAAATCATAAAAAGCAAAGTAGCACACATGAGAAAATTACAGCTTGAAAACTGTGGCCCTTTAACTATTAAGAAACACTAGTATTACTAAGTGCTTACTAGATTGTGCCTACCTTTCTACAAATCATTATTAAACTTACTATAAGGCAAAAAAGTGAATCGATAATAATCGTCAAAGAAACAAGGCTCAGAATAAGGCTCAAGTATAACATCAAAGTCAATATATTGAAAATATTCATATGATAAGAACTCTAGGGGCTGAAGAGATAGATCAGTAGAATAAGTGCTTGCCTGGCAAGCACAGGGTCCTGAGTTCAATCCCCAGTATGGAAAAAAAAAAAAACAACTCTAAAATGGAAAAGTAGACAACATACAACAGTGGATGAGTGTTACAAGCAGAAAGAAGAAAACTTCAAGAGTAAGAATTAAAAAGAGATGCTAAAAATAAAACACAGTAATTCATGAGGAGTGCTTTTTACAGGTTCATCAAGAGAACCAATAAACTCACTACTATGTCAATAGAAAAGTCACGAAGTACAAACCAGAGGAAGAATGAAAACCAACATACTCAAGAATAGCAAGATATTGAGAAAAGGATATAATACTCAAATCATTGGAATACTGGAAGGAAAAGAAAGAAATATTTGAAGAAGTGTTTGTATTTTTTAAAGTTAATGAGCCACACCAATTCACATATCCACAAATATCAGAGAATGCCAAATTATTTTTAAAATTTGTCACACCTACCATGTCACATTTAAGCTGTGGAAAATCAAACACAAAAACATTTCTAATGAAGTCAAAAGGAAAACACATTACTTCACAGAAAAAGGACAAGTGCTATTATGGATACTATGTAGCAAAGCGAGTATTGGGAAAATTATGTTAAAACTAAAATCCACCAGACTAGAAT
>PVKN010039119.1:0-10931 GCA_004027915.1 Capromys pilorides | reverse complement strand
TACATTAAAGCAACAGAGAGGTTTAAAAGGAACAGATGATCCTGATTTCTTCTGTGATTTACTGATTATTCAAGAGTGTATCATTTAACTTCCACATATTTCCATAATTTCTGTGGCTTCTTTGCCATTGATTTCTAGCTTCATTGCACTATGATCTGATAATGAGTATGGGATAATTCTGATTCTTTTTATTTACTTAAGCCTACTTTATGGGCTAGAATGTAGTTTATTTTGAAGAAAATTCTGTGTGCTGCTGAGAAGAATATATATTCTGTTGTTGTTGGGTGAAGCGGTATACTTATTATGTCCATTCGTTTGAAGGTTTGGTTCAACTCTGATATTAATTTAATAAGATCTTTTGTCTAGTTGATCTAATTGTGATAATGGTATATTGAAGTCACGTACTATAATTGTGTTGGTATTTCTGATCTGTTATGTCCAGAAGTGTTTGTTTTATGAAGTTGGGAGTGTTGATGTTCACTGCATGTTTATAATTGTACCTCCACCTATTCAATTGTTCGCTTAACTAATATGTAGTGACTTTCTTTGCCTTTTCTGATTTGTTTTGGCTTAAAATCCACTTTGTCTGAAAATAGGATAGCTATGCCTGCTTTTTTGAGGGGGTTCCTGTTGCAAATATTGTTTGTTACAAAAAATATTTTTCATCTTTTTATTTTCTTTTAGTCTATGAATGTCTTTTTGGGTTAAATATACTTCTTGTATTGGATTTTGGGTTTTGGTCCACTTGCCAACATTGTCAAATCCACTTTCCATGTTCCGTTTTTTTTTTCAAGGTACATCTGAGTATGTCACCAGTGTTGGCCCTATCTTCTAGTCTTGACACTGCTTACACTGGTCATCCGTAATTTTTTTCTTTCTTTCTTTTTTTAATTTTTTGAGATAGAGTCTCAATATGTAGTTTGGACTGGCTTTGAACTCACTGTGTAGCTAAGGCTGGCCTCAAACTTGTGGTAGCTCTGCCTTAGGCTCCTGAGTGCCAGGATTACAGGCATATGTCACCTGACTTGCCTTTCAGACTTTCAGTAGAATTTTTTATATTATGAATTTCTGTTTAATACTCTTTCATGGGCTCTTATTCTTTATAAAGTGATTATTCATGTTTTATGTCAATGCGTTTGGCTTAGCTAGCCTTTTATTATTGTCTTTCATAAGCTCATTGATTGTTTTGTTCGTTATCCATTCATTTATATTATCTTTGAGCTCCTCAATCCCTTACTGATCTGTTTTTTGTTTCTTTAATAATTTCATGTAGGGGCTGAGGAGATAGCTTAGTAGAATAAGCACTTGCCTAGCAAGCGCAAGGGCCTGAGTTCAATCCCCAGTTCCTCAAAAAAGTAAGTAAGTAAGTAAGTAAATAAATAAATGAAGAAATAAAAAGAAAAGAAAAAAAATCCCAAAAGTCTAATGAAGAAAGAAAGGAAAGGCCTAGGCCACGCCGCTCAAGGTGAGCTGCGGGCACTGGCCGGGCTTCCAGAGGTTGGGGCCTTTCGGCTGGGGGCGAGGCTGGTGACCCTGGAGCTGCACAAGTGCAGGTGGCAGGCAGCGATGGTGTGGGAGACACAGTGCATGTGCAGCGGAACACACAAAAGTATTGATATGGGAAACCAACATCCTTCCATTACGAGACTTCAGGAAATACAAAAGGAAGTAAAAAGTATAGAACAGCAGGTACTCAGCTTCAGTGATCTGTCAAGTGACAGTAATTATAAGAAACTGGAGAGGATTCTAACAAAGTAACTTTTTGAAATAGACTCTGTAGATACAGAAGGAAAAGGGGACATTCAACAAGCTAGAAGAGGGCGGTGCAGGAAACGAAATACCTCAAAGAGTCGGAGCAGAATGCAAACCACCTGCACTACCTCGAAATACAGAACATCTTCAAGGAGGCCCAGGCTCTCGTGAGAGAGAAGATTGTGCCCTTTTACAGCAGAGGCAGCTGCATAACTGATGAAATTGAGGAAGGCATCCAGGATATCATTCTGAGGCTAACACACGTTACAACTGGGGGAAAGATCTCTTTGCAGAAAGCAAGGTATCACACGCTAGCTAAGATCTGTGCTGTGCAGGAGATTGTCAAAGAATGCATGAAAAAGCAGCCTCCCCTGCCGCTCTCTGAAGATGCACATCCCTCTGTTGCCAAGATCAACTCAGTGATGTGTGAAGTAAACAAGACCAGAGGTGTGGTTGTGGCGCTGCTGATGGCGCTGCAGTGATACTTGCAGGTATCTGTCCTGTGTGCTCTTAGGGCTGCTTGCTGACCTGGATGCTCTAGATGTGTGTGGCCACATGGAGATCAGAAACTACCGAAAGGAGGTAGTAGAAGACATCAACAAGTTACTCAAGTATTTGGATTTAGAGGAAGCTGATACAACTCACGCATTTAACCTGAGACAGAACCATTCCATTCTGAAAATAGAAAAGGTCCTCAAGAGGATGAGAGAAATAAAAAAAGAGTTTCTTCAAGCCCCAGACCACCCCCAAATTGTATCTGAGCACCAAGACAGAACTGGAGGCTTTGATCGGCCAGCTGTATGAGGTAAACCTGGAAAGAAACCCCTGCATCTGGGAAGCCAGGAGAGGAGCCGTCGTTGAAGTATAGACCCTGATCACGCACAATGACCTGAAGGAGGCCCTGGAGAAAAGGAAGCAGTTTGCCTGTGAGGAGCATCCAGCCCATAAGACAGTCTGGGAGGTTCTGAGAAACCTGTCAGAGATCTAGGAAGAAGTCCTTTCTGTGGCAATCAAACTGATAAGAACTACATCCGGCTGGAGGAGCTGCTGACCAAGCAGCTGTTGGCCCTGGACACTGCGGCCCCACAGGGAGAAGAGAGATGTAAGACTGCCTGGAAACAGGCTGTGAAGCTGGCCCAGTACATCTTCAGCTATCTCAGCCTGAAATCTGACAAGTGGGAGTACTGAAGGGCCAGCACTGGCGGCCTTCTCACTCATTCCACACTTGGTTGTCCTTCTGCGCATTTGTGGAGCGCTTTCAGCTCGTGGAACTAAATGTGATTTTTGTGTGCATATTTCAGTCTCAATATTTATGACTTAAGCAAATTATATTCAGGATCTCTGCTGCTTTTGATGTTGTAAAACATTATTACAGCTCATTAACTTTTCGATTTGAATCATCCATGTGATGTGTGGTTTGTTTGGTTTGTTTCTTGTGTTTTGCTTGTGAGTTTTTAATCATTTTATCTTTTTTGGCTTTGGTTGTTTTGAGAGTCTCACTATATAGCTCAGGCTGGTCTTAAACTCACTTTGTAACCCAGGCTGACCTGGAACTCTGAGTGATCCTCCTGTCTCAGCCTCCTGAGTGCTGGGATCACAGGTGGGTGCTACCACACATGGCATCATTATAATTTTTAAGTGGATTGTGCAAGCATTATAATACAGAAACCTCAGGATCTAGAAATAAAGATAATTTTACATAGTAGGAAAATTACGAGCAGGGGAAAGTTTTGGTAAAGTTTAAGAACTAAGTTTTATTATGCCAAATAAAGCAGAAGGGATTTTTCACTCATAAGTCCTGAGTGGTCCCTGTAAGGAGGTGAGATTGTTTATATGTTTGTGTGTGTTTATATTATCTGTTCTTTCATAAACATTTTTGCTTGAGAAAAGGAGAAATAAAGGAAAGGGAGACATAGGTTAAAAAGTTGTATTTTTATTTTTTATGTTTTGGTACTTAGAATTAAACTCAGGACTTGTGCTTGCCACACAGGCACTTAAGCTGCTGAGCTATCTCCCCAGCCCTCGCTTGTATTTTTGAATGAGTAGTTTCTTTCCAGGATCTGTAGCACTGGAATCCATCAGATAAACAGGAGGAGTAGTGAGTCATTGCTAAGATCTGTATTCTTGTACTTATGCTTTTGTATGTGGACACTAGATCCTGCCCTGCTTTTCTCACTGGGAGTTGTTCTGGCAGCTGACATTTCTGTATTCCTCTGTGTGTCCCAAGTCATGGCTTTTTCTGCCTGACTTTGCGGCCTGTGGGTTGTTAAGGTCCCCCTACTTCCTACACCAGAGGCCCCTCTGTCCATTCACCTCAGGCAGTGTAAACTGTCCAAGTTCAGCTGTGTCACTGCTCACATTGATAGAAGTGGAAAGTAGACAGAACACTGAGTTTTGTGTCCGATATATGTGGTGGGGCAGAGGTGCAAACAGACTTCTGGACCCAGTGCTAGGATGTTGAAAGCTACGTGTGACCAGTCTGGCTCTCACCACAGAAGGTGGGAACCATTTGCCCTTTCTGGCCTATGTACAAACTTCTAGAAGTATTCTTTGTCTAGCGTTCACTCTTTCTGAGTCTGTCTGTTATGGCTATCTCCTACCCAATCATTGCGATAGGTGGCACAAGAAACTCTAAAGAATAGTTGCTAATAGTTTAGCTTTCCTGAGTACTTCATTCTTTTCTCTGTACTGTCCTCCATTTCCCTGGCTTCTGTGTAGTTTCTAGTTTTCCTATCAGTTCCTTTCCAATTCTCAGACTTTTTTTCCCCCTTCATCTTTGCTACGTTCTTGTTTTCCAGATGTCTTGATTCCAGTGCCTGGTACAAGTAGTTGATTTATGCATTTTTTATGGGAAATTGCTTCATGCATTATGTATTTGATGATTATTTAAAATATAAATGTAAATTCAGATTTTTTTATAGAAGTTACTGCAAAATAAAAAATAGTTGGAGTGCTATGAAATGAGTTAAAGAACTGTTAGTCTGTTCTCTAATTGTGTTTATTATCTAACCCATGTGATTGACCTGGTCTCATTTTTCTCTGTTCAAACATTAAAGGGTATCTACTTCCAATTAGATTATAAACATGTGATAGTATTGCTTAGCAGCCACAAGAGTGGCTGGCATGTACTAGGCATTCAAATCAATAAGTTAACCGCTTTAGAAACATTTTAAGAAAGTGAAGGTTAGTTTGGGTCTGGAAGGTAAGTAAAGAGTAGGTGGGGGAAATTAAGTCTTTCTGGATACCTGTGGCAAATGTCATGAGCCAAGTCAGAATGAATAGAGTATGCTCAGGGGACAGTTTAAAAACCTGTCTGGATTTAAAAATGCAAGTTAGAGAAGAGTGGGAAGTAAAGATTAGTTAGGTGTCGTGATTATGACATATGGCAAGTAGATTTCTTTCCTTAGTAGTGAGTAGTATGTACTTTGATTACTTTTATTTGAAAATTATTAAAGATGAATCCATAATTCGTGTATTTTAAAAAATGTAAATTAAAAAGCCCTTTCTGCCCATTTGATTATATTCTTTGCATAGAACCTATGTTAACAGTTAGATATCTACCTCTTCTGTTTTCCATTGCTGGGACAGAATACCAGATATCCACAATTTAAAGGAGGAGGGATTTATTTTGGCTCAATTGCCATCCGTGGTTGGCTGGTTTTAAGGCAGAAACAGGATGGCAGTAAAGCATGATAGAGGAAAAGATGTTCAACTTGTGGCAGCCACAAAGCAGCAAGAGAAAGGAGGAGCGGGGGAAGAATACTCTTGCAGGTCATACCTCCAATGGCCACCCAGTCAGGCCCCACCTCCACAGCACGTACAGCTACTGAGCTCATGAGTGGATGCCTCCGCTATGATCCAACTTCTGCATACATGAGAACTTTGGTGGGCTGCCGGATCTAAACTATAGCATCTTCCTTTTATCCAAACTTATATAGACATAGAGAAGTAAGAAGTCATACACATGGGGCCACTTGTATGTTAGGAAATGTTTATAAATAGGGTAATATCTTAAACATGTTATTTTTTCAGCACTGGACATCTTTCCTGGTTAGAACATACTAATATTTTCTCTATCTGTCTCTGTCTCTGTCTCTGTCTGTCTCTGTCTCTGTCTCTCTGTCTGTCTCTGTCTCTGTCTGTCTGTGTCTGTCTGTCTGTCTGTCTCTCTCTCTCTCGCTCTTTGAGATAGGGTCTTCCTGTGCAGTTCAGGCCAGTCATGGGCTCACTTTGCAGCCCATGCTGGTTGCAAACTGGCAAGGATCCTGCCACCTTGGCCTCAGAGTAGCTGGGATTTCAAGTGTGTGCCACCATGCCTGGCTGTCCTTATATATAATAATTGCTCATATCCCAGTACATGATTGTATGGTTTTCCTCTCTCTTCTGATTGTGATTGTTTATAGTATTCTCATTTTTTATTTATTCATTATGGTTTGTGTCTAGTTGTCTCCCCAAAGCCTCACGCAGTCATGGGGTGACTTCTGGAGTTTGTGATTGATTCTCGATCCAGTGTTGGAATTATGAGTGTGAGTGCCTTGGGGCAGATACTCTGCATTACAATGTAAGGAGGGGAGAGAGGCTAGTTAGCTGCCTGAGCTGCTGCCACTCCTTTTGCTCTTTGTCCTCCGTGAATGGCTGCTCTCTGTGCCTTGTGCCACTGCCTTGGAGCCAGCTGAGTATGGACTGAAACCTCCACTGACTGTGAGCTAAATAAACCTTTCTTTCTTTCATTGTGGATGTCCGGTATTTTGTCCCAGCAATGAGAGAAAAAGTAACTGAGACATTCACACAGTGCAGTCAGCATTCTTCTATATGTCTTTGTGTATTGTGAGCTAGGGCTCACTGCTCCATTTGCACAGAGACCAGTACTGTTTCATCTGGTTTTTGCAAAACAGAGAAACCTTTCATTTCCCTCCCTCCCTTCCCTTCCCCTGCTTTGTTCTTCCCTCCTTCCCTCTTTTGTTCTCTTTCTTTCTCTCTCCTTTCCCCCTCCCCACTTTCACGCAGGAGCTCTACCTCTTGAGCTATACTCCCATCCATGAAAAAGTTTTTATTGAGAGCCACTCATCATTGCGGCAGAATATTAAAAATCTCAGCTCAAGGTCAGGGATATAGCTTAGCAGCATAGCACCTGCCTGGCAAGTGCGAGGTCGTGAGTTCAACTTCTAGTACCAAACTCGCCTCAGATCTCTCTCCCCCATGAGATGACATCAGAGGAATTTTTCTAAGAAGAACGAGAAGTGAAACTGCTAGTTGACTGGTGAGAAAGGGAAGTTTTAGGGTTTTTTGCATAGGCAAAATGAGCATCATGTCTCTTTCAAGATATCATGTACTGTTTTGGGGATTTTACCTTATTCTATGTGGAAGATTCTATGCTTGTGATGTCAGAAGACCCGGATCTTCTGGCAAGGTAGCTGGTTCTGCTTTTGTTCTTTCTTAATAGTGTGGTTTCAGACTGTCTTTAAGTAGATTCTGAAAGCACTTCATTGTCTGGTGTGTTTAGACATTAGCTGATTTCACTATAATGTTGCTCAAGATTTTGTTTCTAATTCTAAATTTAGGGGCTGGGGAGATAGCTCAGTAGGGTAAGCACTTGCCTGGGAAACACAGGGTCCTGAGTTCAATCCCCAGTACAGCAAAAAAAAAAAAAGAAAGAAAGAAGAGAAAAAAAGTCATGCATTCATGTAATTTATAGGGCTGGGGATTTGGCTCAGTGGTAGAATGCTTGCCTAGCAAGGTGGAAGCCCTGGGTTCGGTCCTCGGCACCAAAACAAAACCAAACAAAAAACCCAAAAAACATTATTGAACAACCCAAGTGAATAAAAATACTTTAGTGTTTGTGCTTCGGGCCTCTAGATGGCTCCCTGTGACAGGGCTGAGCCCTCCATCCTGCTTTGCTGTGGACCTGTTTCTCTTTAGATCGCAACTTTTTCCTTTTTATGGGTACACTATAAACCAGAGTAAGAATTTCTTATTATATAAGGCTAGATTGAACTGAAAATAGCATTTGTTATACTGGGAAGTCTGTTTGCAGTACACATACTGTGTAGTGGCACCTCATTTCATGAATCTGATTGTTCCCAAATTCTGGAAAGGATGGCTGTGGTTGTGTTTGTTATTTATTGCAGAGTTCACAAATAGAAACAAAGTTTTGCCAGACACTTTTGTTTGTGAACCAAATTATTCACAAACAAAAGTGTTTGTGAACCAAGGTAGCTCTGCACATAGCATCCAGCCACTACCACACTTGGTCACTTGTGCTTTTAAAATATGGTTAGTACAACTGAAAATTTAAATTTAATTTTAATTTAAGATTAATAATCAATTCAGTTACTAGAGAACATTTAAATATGTTTGGGATAATTGCATAAGTATATCTACCTTTACAACTGTGTATTTCATGAAATCTAAATGTAGAGCAAACACTTCTGAAAAAAAGTTACATCTAAGATGCATTGTGTTCAGATTTTTTTATTTTTTATTTTTTGGTACTGGGGATTGAAGTCAGGACTTTGTGCTTGCCAGGCAGGCACTTGCACCACTGAGCTGCTTTCCCATCCCTAACGTGCATTGTGAGTGCAAAACTATACACAGGATTTTGAAGTTTTAGAGTGAGAAAAATGTGAAAGCCTTAATTTTAAAATATCAATTACATGTTAATTCTAATATTTTAGACATATTTGGTTAAAATATACTCAAACAAACTTCATTGCTTCTTTTACTTAACACGGTTGCCTGAAAACTTACCGTTAGCGTATAAGGAGAGACTTTAGAGGCTGCTGCCCTCCTTTGGTGACTTGAGTCTATGGCTCTTGATAGCCGCACTTACCAGTTCATTGATTTTTGCATAGTTTCATAATTTTTTCAGCGTTGGAATTTGCCACTCAACATGGCCTCAGTGTACTTAGGTTTTCATTCATGTGAGCCTTCTCTCCCTTTCCTCTGCCCCCCTCTCTTGCTCCCCTTCCCATTTGAACATGTTGAAAAGAGCAGTATAGGCATTCTTGTTCTCCGTCTTTGGTCCAGATGTCTTATGATCTCTTTAGGCTGAGAAACAGGTTTTTGGCTCTGTTTTTAAGTTCTTAAGGGCTGTGAATTCCACTGAGGTATCTTGGTACCCTCCTTAAATATCAGTTAATGATCACTGTGAGAGTTTAATCTGTGTTCTTTCAGTTCTGCTTTATTAATCTGTATAAGTCACCTTCTCCTTTTTCCTCCTCTGCTTCCTCCTCTCCTTTGTCTTCTTTTCTCTGTAGTAGGGACAGAACCCTGAGTTGCTCTATATCTCCTACATTTTCAGTTCCTTTTTCTTAGAGATAAGCTCTCCTTGAGTTGCCCAGACTAGCCTCATAATTGCAATCCTTCTGCCTCCCCTTTGAGGAAGTGGAAAAATAAATAAATGTCTGGGTATCATGTATAAGTGTGTACCGTCCCATACACCCAGATATTTATTTTCTTTCTTTAAATCAAGTTCATTTTTTTCTTAATCAAGGAGAATGGCTGAATAGTATCTCTGTTAGAACACTTTATAGACCAAAAATACCTTTTGTTTGTGCATTCAGCAGGCATTTATGGAGTGTTTGCTGTGTAGCAGGCTGCCTGCCAGCTCGGGGAATGCACAGAGGGCCGAGACAGTGAGTGGGTTTTCCCTCTGGAGCATTTTCAGGGCACCCGTGATCATCTACTGTGGAGCCATGGGAGCAGAGGAGGTTGCATTTGCTGAGCGTCACTTTGCCCTTGTCCTGATCCGCTACTTTTCTGAACCCTCAGCTGTTCCCCTGTCTGTCTAGTCAGCTCAAGATAATCCGGGTAACTTCTTCCTTACTCCTTCAAATTCCTGCTCAAATGTCACTGCTTGTGAGACCTACCATGACTGTCACCTATGAAGTACTGCTTTGCGCCACCAGTCTTTATCCTCTTACGCACATGTACTGTCTTTTATAGCATTATTATTTACATTTTAATTCATTCTTGTCTGTGTCAACCTGTTGCCTTCCTTTTAAGGATAATGATGGATAAACAGAATCCTTAGATAATTTGTTCATCTCCTTTATCTCGTGCCTTGAATAGTTCCTGCCACATATTGGATACTTGATAAACACTCTTAAAATATTACCTCTTGGATCATTTTTTTTCTTCTTTGCATGTCTTCCTGAAAAGCCATGTTTTGATGGCTATATTCATATTGACCATTTTAAAAAAATTACTGGGCTGTTCAGGTAGTCAGGGAGATGGCAGCCTCTGGGGAGGAGCCTCAGACTCTGGTATAATACTTGGTATTATGAAAAGGTCTGTCCAAGCTCTGTTCTCCTGGTGGGTACATTGGTGGCATAGGCCTGTCACGCAGACACCGTGGCCTTGCATCTCCACCATGACCATCCACACTGCAGTTTACTTGGGGAACTGGAGTGCACACACAAAGTGGTCCTTAGGGCCCCAGGCAAGATTATACTAGAAGAGCTGGCTGAGAGCCTGCCACAGAAGAATACTGACCACACACTATAGCTGAGCAGCCAGAGAATATTTTCATTTTCATTGTATCCCAGCCATACCCCAAAGAAGAAATGAGCCAGTATTTGAAAAAGTTCGAGGGCCAGGGAGATACCTCAGTGGAATAAGTGTTTGCCTGGCAAGTGTAAGGTCCTGATTTTGATTCCTGGTACCACCAAAATAAATAAATTAAGTAATTAACAAAAAAGAAGGGGCCAGTGAGATGGCTTAACAGTCTATAGTGCCTGCTTAGGCAAGTTTAGGCAACCTCAGGGACTGTGGTACAATCCCCAGCACCACATGCTGCACCAGCCCTACCCCCAGGGCAGGCTGAGCTGGCCATAATAAAAAAAAAAAAAAGAAAAAGTTTGATTGTTCAAATGACTGCTGTTGGTATAGATGACTACCAGCCATTGGAATGCCAGCATCCCTAAGCCTCATGTACACCTTTCAGTGTCAGCTGGTCTTTGCTTCCAGTTTTGATGGCTTCTTGAGAGTCAAACTCAAGTGATCAAATTAAAGTTGTCATTAATAAGTACTTCCTATTAGTAATAGTGTTAAGTAGCAATATTATCTAGGGGTCATTGCCCAAATAGAAGATTTTGTTTGATTCCAGCATGGGGATCAAGGGAACTCTCTTTTTTGTTAAAAAATAACAATTTACACTGGTTTATGTATTCCATTGTTTT
>PVKN010039118.1:0-10946 GCA_004027915.1 Capromys pilorides | reverse complement strand
TTCACATGTTCCAGAAGCTGTGGTTCCCGGGGACATGAATTCTCCTCCCCACCCACGATGTACAATGTCTTTCTTACATGGTTTCTGTGCAAAGAAATTTCTACTGCTGTGATGCTGAGAGACATTAGAAACACATTAAGATGTAATCAGCTGCTCCCCGGAGGCCAGGGTTTCAGGGGGATCGGTACCCTCTGCCACCTTGTTGGCATTCACTCGTGTAAATCTTCAGTGATCAACATTCCTGTCCTCGGTGCCAAAAACTGAAGTGAGATTGTGCTTAGAGCACAGAATGCCTGAAGCTGCTTCCCTGGAGTCTGAGAAATTTCCCCACAGCATTCCCCCGAGCATTCGCCAGCCAGCGTCTTTGGTAGAAAGGCCAGGAGTTTTGCTAGACATTTCCTCCTCCTCCTCAAAGCAGCGTTACAAAGGCAGCTTTCGTCTGGACTCGGGATAACGACCGTTCTGGTTTCAACGGCATCCAGCCCCACATGGATGTATGCTTTTTTTTTTTTTTTTAACTATGCAAAGCCTTCAATGCCTGCAGTGTATGGTGTCCACCAGAGGTTACAAAACTCTCCTAACACCCTCCTTACCAAGCAGTCAGTACAGATCGTGTCTTTCAGAAATTATTTAACTACTTTAAAATGGTCCGCAAGCGCCTTCGCTTCTGGGGCCTGAGTGACAAAAGACGAGCGTGGCGTGATGAACAAAGGAACTTTGTGCTCGAGTGTCGTGCGTGGACTGTGCAGTTGCTCCGAGTGGGGAGGCTTGGCTGTCGTCGCCCTGAGCCGGGAGCATCCCAATCCCACATCTAAATAAAGGACCAAGAGCCCCCAGCCGGGCAGCGCCAGACACACTCGCATCTAACAGTAACCGTATGTTGTGTGGAAGTACAAGCGTGGGCGGTCTGTGCTTCTTGGAAGCTAAAGCTGCATTACAGCTATCGGGGTTCCTTTTCTTGACTCTCAGGGACCATGCATCACCTACACGTCTAAAGCACATTTGAGAAAACATCTGAGCGTCGGCCCCAGTGGAATTCATTTTCCATAGACAGCCAAGTTTGGGGATTCGGTTTCTAAGTTTTCTTTCTTTCTTTTTGTACTTAAACTATAAAGCTTCTTTCCCCTACGTCTCTCCTCCTTCAGCTCTGGCTGAGTCCCTACCATTCATCATTGTTTAAGCAGGTTTTCGATGGGGAGAGATTACCATTAAACTAACTGATTACTAATTGATTATCATAACAGTCACATTCTATTTGTGGCAATTCCTGAAAGTAAGGTAGGCCTTGGGTAGTTCTCAGTAATGAAGGATCTGCAGACCCAGAGCCAGGTTAGTGTGGCCCCTGGGGACCTTCCATCTGGCTGTGACAATGGCACAGCTATTATTTCCACAAATAATGCTAAGGGAGATGACACTGGGTGGAACAAGAGCACCCGTCGCTGCAGTGTCCTGTGCTATCAAGATGGAAAGCATTCCTCTTTCCGCACAATGCTGGCGATTTGTGAGCGGAGGAGTGCATATTCGAAACTTCTGTACCTTCCTGGGGCCAAACTTCTAGCCCTCTAGAGACCGTGGGATGTGTTGATGGCACTGTCCACAGAAAATCAATCAACATGTGACTTGGATTCCCTTGTCATTCAAGACTCGTGTGACAGTGTCCTCTGCCTCGACCCTGCTTTGGTCATCAGAAGCCCTTGTTGAGTGTCCTTTCTTTGTTAGTTCATGGTCTGGGACCATGCATCCAGTAGTGCACAGGGATGCGAAGGCTAATGGGGTGGGAAGACCAGTGTCTTGGCCATCCCCAAGGGACTGTGGCAGCTCAGAGAAGGGACACTGGAATGGTGGCAGAAGTCTGGGAAAGCTCTCCGGAGGAATGGACGTTGAAAGATGCAGAACCACCCGGATGAAGAAAGGAAAATGCATTCCAGGCAGAGGGAGCATCACCGGAAGAAGAGGAGGGAGCGATGGAACCCCAGATAAGTCCAGATGGATAGCTCCCCCAGAGTGGACAGAATAGGGGGTGCACGTGGGGACCATGGCGAGCTCAAGGCCACTCAGGGCACCACCCTGTGGCTTGCTTTAGGTGCTTTAAGTGCCTACTGAATACAGGGTACTCTTGAACAAGATGGGGTGTGGAGGGGCAGAGAGGGAAGTCAGCTTGGGCACTATAGGAGAACAACAATTATGTGCCCACTGCATACCACACAAGCAGTCGTTAGCTTCTTTCCCTTCCTCACAGCCAGTCCGCAGAGTGAGGATCCTCAGCTCAGCTCTGCAGAAGCAGATCCTGGAGCCTAAGAGCGCAATGGCTCGGCCAGAGTCCAGCCTCCGGTGTGACTCAGCTGGGAAGAGGACTGCAGACACGTGAGAGGTGCCTGCGAATCACAGCTTCCAGTAGCGACTACACCTGGAGGGGCGGGCTGCAAACCTGAGAAGGCCCTGCTCCCCTGGTGGAGGCAACGCAGTCCTGGGTCGACTTCCCACGCATCCGCGTGTCACAAGCTCCAGGCAGGAGGGCTCCTCATAGGCAGCATCTGTGGCCCTCCTGCCATCCCCTTGTCCTCCCTTGAAGACCCACAACCTTTTGAGCATCTTCTCCTCCCCCACCTCTAATCCTTAAGGCACAGGGCAAATTTCAGTCTTCCCTGGGGTCCTATAAATTTCCATTGTTCCAGATGTAGGCAGAAATCTCCACTACTCCTGCCTCAGAGATTTCTCAAGCTGAGCAGAGGAAAGCAAAAAGGTTTATATCCAGGAAAGGAAGGGTAGCAAGATAGCCAGGATGGATCTCCACACGGGGTTGTGGCTTTCTTCCAGTGGTGCTTTTCATATTAGTTACCCAGGATTGCTTTCCATAATGTTAAAGTCCATAAACACCTGTGTCTGGCCCTGTGAAGGTTAGGCTCCTGCCAGTTGTGTCACCAGCAGGTAAGCTCATCTACCCCATCTGTGCTTTACCTCCATTTCTGGCAAACTAGACCCCCAATTTCTGGATTACAGCTTCACCCCCAAAGAGGAAAAAAGTGTAGCCTCACTTCTGCTATGTAGAGAACAGAGAAAAGAAGCGGGTAATCAAGGACATCTTTAAATTGATAAAAGAGGTAAAATCTGCTTAGAAATAGATAACGCTCCTCACTTAATGACGTAACTGTTTAACTATGAGGGTGCATTTGAATTTATGACCTGTATTATACTTACCAGACAAGGACATAAGTGGCAGCGCAGTCTTATGGCAGCTTCTACAGTATAGTACCGTACTATAATTTCTGCAGAGTTTCTGTAGAGTTTCATTTTGCTATACATTACTATATTGCATGTAAGAGTAATGCAAATAAAAGCAAAGTTATCAGGTTGGAGTTCCTGATAACAAAGTTATCAGGTTCCTTTCATCATTTCTTTGTTCTGGATCCTGGAATGTGTGTACTATGTATAATTCCTCAATTCATTTAACAACCAAGATGCAGGACTAGGACTTGACCCTTAAACGAGGAATGTCTGTAATGTTTTAGGGACTGGGGGGTGTAGCCCAGTGGAAAAGCATATCCTTAGCATGTGTGAGGCTCTGAGTTCAAGCTCCAGCTTATAAGGAAGGAAAGAAGGGTGGGAAGAAAAGAGAGAGGGAAGGAGGAGAAAAAAGGGAGCGGGGAGGAAAGGAGGAAAATGAAAGCAAAGGAGGGAGGGAAGGAAGGAAATAAAAGATGAAGAAAATGCTTTAACCTGAATTATAAACATATTAAAAAGTCCAAGGGAAGGAAAGAGATAGAGATAGTCATGAAAAGGCAAAGCCAGTGTCCACGCAGTATGGCTGGACATACCCAAAACATCTTTGTGCCCAGTCCCCCTGGTAAGCTCACCCAGTGCTCAGCCTTTGCCCACACACACAGCTTGCCAGGGCTCCCCTTTGCCCTTCTGCTCATGCCTGTCGTTCCTCGCGGCCTGCGCTGCACCGGCTCACTGCCTCTTTGGTTTCCAAGTTCTCCAGTATCGGCAGAACATTGTGTTTTTGAGGCGGTAATACTTCACATCACACAGGGAGACAGAAAAGGAAGACGCTGGAGGGAACATGAAGGAGAGGAAACAGGAGACTTTGTCAGGAGTTTTAAACTTTCTTCTTGAGTTAGGAGTAGCCCTGGGGAGAAAGTGCTTTAGATGTCGGGGCCTTCGGGGCTCCCTGTTGCCATGGAGAAAAAAGAGTGTGATGATTTGAAAGTGCTCAGGACACGTCGGGGACTCACGAGGTGGCTGCAGGAAGGTGGCTGTCTCACAAGGGCTCTTTGATGTGGGCATTAAGGCTGCGACCGATATTGTCACCATTCACAGCATATGTTCAAATCTTGGCCCTTTTGACTGGATAAAGAAAAGACTTTCCATGCTTTTCCCTTCAATCCCTTACCCCAGGATTCTCAGCATTGAGGAGCAGACCCAGGCGTGGGGGGAGGTGTTCCAGATACATGCGGTGGTCCTAGTCTGCTCTGTCAAGTTTGGGACGGTTCCTCTTTATGTCACTAATTCTACACAATTAACCATTAGTGGCTGGAACATGAATTAGGAAGAAAGTCATAAATAATGATGTGGTAAACATAATTGAGGCATTGTTAGGCAAAATATTCTAATAGAGTCAGCCCTCAGTTCCTCTGGGTTTGGTTCCAAGACCCCTCCATGATACCAAAACTCAAGGATGTTCATTTTCTTAACTAAAGTGCTGTATCATTTGCATATAACCTAACACAGCCTCTCAGGTACTTGAAATCAGTTGTAGACACTAATAATACCTAACGTAGATGCTATGTAAATAGCTGTTATTCAGTGTTGCTTGGGGTATAATGACAAGGAAAACCATCTCGATATGTTCATCACAAAACGCAATTCTTTTTTAAAAAAAATGCATTTGAAGTCAGCCAGCTTCAGGGGACTAAAGCACCTGCTTAATCAGAGTGCAGTGGCCAGGGTTTGATTCCCAGCTTACCCTACCAGCCCCACCCACGGGGTGCGCTGAGATGGTGATGGAGACTGGGCATGGTGGCATGTGCCTGTAATCCCAGCACGTGGGAGTCTGAAAACAAGAGAATCACTACAAGTCCAATCTGTACGGTAAGACCCTGTAGACCCTGTACCAAATGCATTTAAAAAACACATTTAATCTGCTGGTGGTTAGTCTATGAATACAGTTTGTGGCTATGGAGGGCTGATAGTGCCAGGACTCTGGTCCACAGAGCAGGGCACTTGCTTAGAGTTCTATTAGATGAATGACTCCAAGCTGGTTGGTGGCACTGCCAGAATAAGTTACCTAGATTTTACTCAAGGATTTCAAGTATGGGAGTGGCATGAATGGACCTGGCCTTTGGAAAGCCAACACTGAGGGAAGACTGGGGAACAATGCATTGGAACTGCTTGGAGCTAACATGTGAGAGAACGCTCACACCATTGCAAGAATTCAGGTACCGGGATAGCTTCAAGGAGTAAACGAGAATACTGGATCATCTGTGTGAACTCTTTAGATAATAACACTAGTGATTTGAGGGAAATAATACCTAGGGCCAAGATTTGTGTACACCTGTCAACATTAGTTGAGCTTTCTGGGAAGCTATGAGAAATCAGTTCGTATTAAAGTAAACATGTGATAGGAGGCAGTTTTCTTAGTTATAAATTATCTTTAAGAGCAAAAGAAACATTCATTTTGATTTAACAACTAACCAGTTTGAAAAGAGAAGCAGAGTGCTTCATGAAAAGGTCTTTATTTATATTTTACTGCAATCCTCACTGTAACTTAGCTATTCTTGGTAGTGATAAGAGCAAATATATTCACCCATTTGGCAAGAATAGACTCGGGGCTTTAATCCCATAGGCACCAGGGCACTGATCTTAAACTTCTGTTGATTATCATGTAGACATTGCCTTAAGTTTCTGAGAAATGAATTGTCTAGTTCTTTTAGCAGTACGTTGTCCTGTTTCTCTGCATCTTTCACCAAACTTAGTAGCAGAACAACCTGCTACCTCCTCTGCGTTCTGCTTACACTACATCATCATACTGAGGAAAGAAAGAGATCCGAGCCTCTGTCTCTGTAGCTAGCTACAAGCACCTTGTCTTCTTCATCTTTAGCTACCCAGAGTCTAACACAATGCTCAGCACTCAGTGATTGAATTGCTTTGAGGTTTTAAATGTGTGTGTGTGTGTGTGTGTGTGTGTGTGTGTGTGTTTCTGCCATACATTCAGAGTGGAAAATGAAGTAGTGTACATTTCATTTGATTGCCTGTTCCATCAAATAATTCACTTTTTAAAATGAAAGCCCTGTTGAACGAACTGACACCTGCCAGCGGGGTCCTCTAAGTGCTAAGTCTTAGCAGGCAGCTTTTACGAGCCAACTCTCTTTGAATGCCAGTGCATGGCTCCTAAGTGTTATCCTCCTCCACTTGCCTGGCATAGGTCAGTCTTACTTGTTTGACTTATGCAAAACTATTGTGTACACATCCTCTGCACGGGACATATAGAGGCAGAAAAAGTCACAATGTACATTTTGTGCTTTTGACACCTAAATAATCCAGTGACCAGCTTGACATGAAAATTGAATGTCTTTGCTCAACTGGCCTGATATACTTAGGTTAGAAAAGAATATCAACATTTTACACTTAGGGTACGTTCTACAAATACCAAATGCAGCCAAGACAGTTTATTACTAAAGGTAGAAAAGTGGCTCTTTTCTTTTCTTCTTTTTTTCTCTTCTTTTCTTTTCCAAAGAAGACAGCAGTAGAATGACCAGGCGCTCTGGTGGCTGTTTTTAAAGTCCACTCATTTAGTACGTGTTGTTGTTGTCACTTATTATCTTCTCCCTTGAATGTTAACAAAGCCATGGCGTATCTTAAAAAGTGTCATCTTGTTCTTCTACTTGCTTGACTCATAGTATTGAGCTATTTTAGAGAAGCATTCATTTTCAATAATAGCCAACTCCTTGCTTTTGAGATCTTATTTTGTACCAGAGGTTGCTCCCAAACCTTTGAATATGACATCTTCCTATGTGGCTAACCAGCCTTGTTTATGTGCTATTTTCTTATTCTCCCAATTACAGAAGCAGAAATCAAGGGTTAGAGTCATTTTTCCAGGAGTTGAGAGACTGTGTATTCTGACTCTCATCTTGCTATACAAATCGCCCTACCTTGCCTATGCCTGTTAGGGCATCACACATGCGCAGTCTCTTCTAACCTCACTGAAAGCCTGCAACAGTTTGCAGCATGAATTGGGAATCCGTATCTATTAATGGATGACTAATTGAACACTAATCGCTAATTTTAGGTCCAGGGAGGAGATTTAAAAATAGCATAAATAGGAATATTTTTGCACCTGTACAACAATCATATTAACAATATTAATAAGGATAATAGCAATCTAGTTTACAAGTAAGAACATACCATAAACCAGTCTCAATACAAATGATGAAAGGAAGGCAGTCGGTGAGCTTAGGTAGCAGTTTCTACAGATTCACGTTGGTGGTATACTACGGCCCAACAAAGACCCATGAAACTCCCAAGCAATATCCAAGGTGTAATGACAAGCATTGGATAAATCATTCCAAAGCTATTACAGAGAGACTCACTCTGCCATATGGAAAAAGTGGTTAGGGAACAATTAACTTCAACAATGTATATTGCCCCTGGAAACAGAACTGAGTTAAGCCGCTCGACAGGGCTGACTGCAACCTCTATAAATTAGTCAGTAATAATGGCCATGGTCTGAAACCATAAAGACTTTGAAAAATAGAATAAGCATAAGCCATGAAATCATTTATAAATGATCCAACAACAAATTCTGAGGGAGACACACTAAGCACCTCTTTTCTACTTAATTTATCCTATTTTATAGCTTAAGTAAAGCAAATGTTTGATGACTGTGAAGGCTCTCGTGTTGTGAGCCAAGATAGGGTAATTGGCACTGAAATTATTGCAAGTGTTTAATAAAAGAACCCTTGTTTATGAAGTGCAGAAGATGTAAAACAAGTGAACATAAATGGAGACACAATACTTTCATTGCTGCCTGCCTCCAATAGCAATGAAGAAAGCTGCTGAGGAGGTAAATCACTGATGAGCCTTCCATGGCAAACAGAGGGAGGAACTGTCCCTGAGATTAGTTAAGACTTTAAACCACATAAATAAAACACTTTCATACAACACATCCTGAGATAGATCCAGAGTCACAAACCAACAGCTTCAGGATGAAAGATCTAAAGATCGCACACGGTCAAGTTAAGAAAGTAAATGTAAATGTAGCCATGGGCAGGGGCAGATAAAGAGGTAGGGAAGGTGACATATCTGTATGGGACAGTAGTCCGAGTACTTCAAAGCAAGATGTCCCTCTCAGTTGGGGATCTCATAAACCAAGTCTACACTATTTAAGGACATTTCAGAGGGTGACGCAGCTGGATTTCTGCTCTGACAATAAATCATCCCAAGGAGTTTTACATGAAGATTCAATTGATAGAATGACTATACACTAAACCTTCCTAAGAATTTTCAGTCGTTGTCTTTAAGAAGCTATTTTATTAGTCATTTTCTCTGTTGGCATGTCACACAATTTTTGCAATGTTTATTCTTCTTTTGTTTCATGTCCCTGCACATGAGAGGAGCGCATTGCACCATTCAGCTGTGGATGCTGCAGTCCCAGGACAGTGAGATAGCACATCTAAGAAAATCCAGGTGTCCAGTGGTGGAAGCAAGATTAGAACACTTTATAAAAGCGGATTCCATAGCTTTTCTCATCTCAGGTAATCAGACTTCCAAGTTTAAAAGGATCTGAAATGTAAAATACCAGTTGATTATAAGAAAAACATGTATCCAAGTTGGGAGATACATTTAAATCCCATTAAACTAACTGAAAAATTCATGAGCAATACATGGATAATTTGTTTCTTATTAAAACATTAAACTTGTAGAGAATATTTAGCTGTTCAAATGTCAAGTAACAGGATAGCTATAGTAAGTTAATTAGGTACCAATTCATTGCTAAAGATACTTAATTGACATTTAATAAGCATATTAAATACCAATTAACCAACTATATTTAGTGCTAACTATATTTAGCCAAAGCTGTTTTGCTAATTGCTTGTTCAGTGCCTTAGTATCTATGGTCAACAGATTATAACCCAATTAAATATATATATTCATGTGTTTGCATATACGTGACCCCAGGAGGGAATGTGGCTCAGAGGCCCATGTGGGCCTTTAACCATCACCAACTATCACAGTGAACACTGTGTCAATCAGCAAGCTGCCCCAGCTCATGGTGACCTTCTCCAAGAGATAGGTCAGCCGAGTGACAGCACTGTCCTGTCATTGTTGAGCTCAGCAGGGATTTAACAGATTCTGGTAAAGGGGGACAGGGGGTTTCGGGAGCAGGGTTCAGCTCCCCTTTGAGACTTCTGCAGAGGGGCTTTCTAGACTTAGGAGAAACATCCACAATGTATTCTAAATGCCATTTGTGTCACCTTCTGCAGGAGGGAGGAACACACTGATTGTGACCATTGTCCCCAGGATCTTATGACTTTTGCGGCTCAGGAGATACTGGCCAGTGTTCTTCTGGACCGTTTCGTGAATGGTGCTGCCAGTCACATGCTGTGGGGTCCCTCTTGTGTGTTCTGATCGAAGTGTTTTCCTGCAGATGTGATGCTTGCAGCACCCTGGAGAAGAGCCAGTAGAGGAGAGAGCAGGAATCAGAGCGCACTAACCTCGGCTGCTGCTCCCTGAACCCGCGAAGACATCCTATGTATTTGTAGGTTCTGAAGCTGGGAAGCCGTCCTGTCCTGTGGTAGACACATGCTGAAGTGCTGTAAATAAGCTGCTCAAGGCTGAAAAGCCCTGCTGGCAGCCACCTCATCGCATCCTGCAGGCAAGATGCTCCGAACAAGCCTCGCCTTGATGAGACCAGACCTCTTACAAACCATTTCTTTAGTGAAGGTAAGTTGATGACACATGAATTCTTCCAATTTTAAAGTGTGGGAGTATTTTCCATTATTAAAATAAACATGATGCTCCTAGTAAAAGTACTAAGCCTGAAGATAGCAAAAGTCTGGGAGCATGAATACTTTGTTAGGTCTATATGATCATATTTGCCCTGCAAGCCACACAAGACAACCAGTTGTACAGTGAGCTAAGGAATTAGTTTGAAAGTTCCTTTTTACTTTTTTTATATTTTAGGGAAAGGTCTACAGGATGCTCAGGGTCTCACTGCTAGATCAGACTGATCTGCCTGTTTATAGCCTCCCAAGAACTGGGATTTCAGGTGCCATTTCAGTGTACCCTGTGGAGAGGCATGGCAGGCCAAGCAATTGAACCCCTGGCCCATGCACCTGCTTGCAGGTGCTTTAAACTGTTGAGCTATTTGGTCGGCAGAGATTTCTTAATAGGGGCAGAATTATTTTTTTTAAATCTTGTTAGATTTTATTTTAAAGAGTAAAAATAGCAGAAACAAAGATAGGAAAGGAGTAACAAGCAAAAGTACACATAGTACAGAATTTTCAAAACAAGAAAAATTTAACAATGGTTGTATTACATATTTTCATCATCAAATCTGTTTAGATTAATAGATACAGATACGTAAAATTAGTAAAACAATTAAACATTAACACTTTCAATAAACCTTAGTTTTTTTTAAACTCTTACAAATGCATTTTGTATTTAAGTCACTCTTCTAAAAATTAATTTAAAAATTATAGGGGTCGAGAATGCAGAAAATGCAAGGTCCTGAGATTGATTCCTGGTGCCGCCCAAATTTATTTATTTATTTATTTATTTATTTATTTATTCCTTCTTTTGAGTCTTTATACTAGGGAGACTATATGATATTTGCATATGTAGGTTTGGTTTATTTCGCTAATGAGTATATGTTCAAGATACATCCATTTATATGTGAAGTCTTCTATTTTATCATTCCTTATAGCTGAGTAATACTCTTTTTTATG
>PVKN010039117.1:0-10944 GCA_004027915.1 Capromys pilorides | reverse complement strand
TCGTGACACTTGCAGCCCTGCACATCAGTATGGGTGTGAAGAAAAATTAGATTTTCTCTAATATACATATGGTATCAATACAAAATTATGTTGCTGTTTTTAGAACAGCCTAGTAGTTCATCAAAAGCTTAAACATAAAGTTAACTTATGATCTAGCAGTTTTTCTCCAACATGTATTCCCAAGAGAAATCAAAGCATATGTACACACAAATACTTATAAACATTTTTAGTAGTACTATTCAGAAGTTAGTGAAAAAGTGGAAACTACCAAATACTCATCAATGGATGAATGGATGAAGTGTGATTTACTCATACAGTAGAATATTGTTCAGTTTTAAAAGTGAGTAAACTTTGTATGGAAAAATATTCAGAGTTGAAAATTTCTGTCATGAATGAAGCTTATAACAAAACTGTGCTTCATGTATATACGGTTGCATTTGTGAAATGTCCACGGTAGTCAAAGGGGAGACGGGAGACAGCACTTAGGTGAGTGATGGATGAAGGGCAAGATCGAGTGAGGAAAGCTGCGAAATGCAATGCCATGCCCAGTGCAGCTCTAGGGCTTCCCCAGGGTAGAATGTGGGGGATGAAGTAATGAAGACAACAGTCAGGATGCAGAGAGCTGAAGTCAGGTGGAGCTTCCTCTCCTGATAGGAGAAAAGAACCTCCCAAGCACTGCAGGACATTTATATGTACACTGGCCAGCTTCGTGCCACATGACTCCCCTCTGCCTATCAGCTTGTTCATATGGTTCTCCAGATGCCTCTGTTTCCAGGGCTGGCCATGCATTAGCAGTTCACATGTGGTGGATCTCCAGCGCCAGCCACTGACCCCAATGGAAGGAGGTAACGAGGTATCGTGGGGTTTTTTGAGTTTATGAAAATCTTCTGAAATTGATAGTGCTGGTGGCTACCTATATGAGTGAGTATGCTAAAACTCAGCAAATTGTAAACTTTGAATGGACAAATTTATGGTAGATGAGTTATAGCTCAATAAAGTTATTATGTGAAATAGAAAGCCTCCTCCCCACAGTTACACAATTCAGCTAACAGGAAATGTATTAAAAAGTTGATCAAGCTCCTGTAGAGAGGAGCAGCATTCTTTGGCAGCAGTTAGTGTGCACTTTATTCTTTAATGTTCCTGTAAAAACAACCATTTCTGGGAAATAATCTGTAGATTAGAAATTATAGCTGGTGAACTATAAACTAGATAATGTTAAAAGTAAGAAAACAGCATGGCATTGTTTCAATAATTGCTACTCAGTTTTGATTTTTTCCATGTCATTTTTGGGAGGATAATATGAGAGAATCCAGAGGAAACTGGAGTCCCAGTACATTTTCCTTTTTCTTCAGTACAAAGCAAGTCAAAATCCACATCTATTTGTATAAAGTGTGAGAAAGCAAGATTACTTAAAAAGCAACTACTGTTTTTTCCTTCATTTTACTCCTGATGAAAGCTCAGTGCTATCTGTAGGTTAGTGTAATGTAAAGCTTGGTATCCAACAAGTCAGACCCCATGACCCTCAAGCTCTAATAAAAACTATATTTCAGTGAGAATCTGTTGGCCCTTTCAAAGCAACAGCTATTCTAAACATATGAACACTGAAAGCATTGTGTACTTTGGTTTATGATGTAGTAGTAGGCTGGGAGGCTATTGATAAGTCCATTAAGAAATGAAAAGGCAGAAAGTGGTTTCAAGGCCTTCTTTGCAGCCAGGCCATGATCAGTATCAGTGCCTTTGGCTTAATGTGGCCTTGCAGTCTGCTGTCCTTTCGTCACAAATAGGTTTGTTTTGTCAATAAATAATAAACAATTATTCTTCATCTTTTTATGTTTCTATCCATTTTCTCTTACTTTGACACCAGTGTAATAGCTTTAGGGAGTGGAGTGTCAGATCTGGTTTCTTCTTCATTTCTTATGACTGTTTAATCTATTTCACTGACCCCATAAATCACCAGTGCAGAACCAGGAAGTAACTTTGGAGAAAGGACAAAGTATCTATGAAGCTGTTTTGCCATGGAAAAAACTGTCTTGGAACTAGCAAGCAGTGGGGGTGGGTGGGAAGCAATTGTAGGTGTATTGATACTGGGAACAGCATCATCAGTGACCTGTTATTTATGTTAAATTTTGTATATGACACCTCAAACTTGTTAGTCATGTTAGGTTCAGATTATAGCAGCAAACCAAGTAGGCTGACTAGTGGAGCTGGTAGGAGAACAAGTCACTGTTCTGAGGTCACTCCATGCCTAGTGCACTCCTAGGTGGCTTCATGTGCTGTTCTGTTGGTGTATGTGAGTGCACATGCCACTGGAGGGTGGGGGCAAGGGCAAGTTAGACTCATCCAGGAATAACAGAAGAGATCAAGTAACACTAAGGGCTAATGGAAATCAATTAGCCATCACCATAGGGAATTTAGCAGTGTAGAGTAAATCAGTGTTTCCCAAAGTGTGGACTTCAGTGAAATAACTTCAATATCACAGAGAACTTTAGAATTACTCTTCCCAGACCCGATGAATGAGACACTGATGGGGTGAAGCTCAGCGGTCTGTATTTCAGGAAGCCTTTTGATTCTGAACCAGCAAAGTGTGAGATGTGCTATGGCACAAAAGTGATTTCCAAGATTTATTGATCAACTCACAGATTACACATTGTTTAGGGAAAAATGGTAAGTAGATTATAAGAATAATTAGCAGTGAGTCTTTAAGAAAAGAAATGAAGACAGGGCTTCATTTCCAATTAGACACACTGTTGTATAGAACAAATGGAAGTAGAAATAGAAAGATGGTTTGTTAGGCACTGCGTAGGTTAAATTTTTGAAACTCTAGTTTGAAATAGAATTGTACAACCGGAAAGGAGCTAGACTACTTGTGCCTCTAAATTTGTGTGATAAAAGTAAGGATAACTTTGTAATGTTATAATGAAAATTAAATGATTCAGAATGTGTAGAAACTGGTCTGTGAATTTATCTCCCACTGGGGAGGAATGATAATTAAAGACAAGGTACAGAAATAATTTAGAGAAAGCACTTTCTTTAGAAAGTGCCAGGGTGTTCTTGTGTCCAGTGGACAAGGAGCCCTGAGCATTGCTTTTATTTACTTGGACAGGAGCTGGCAATCCAGGCAGCAGAGGATTCATTTTGCCTCCTGTTATCTACAGCAATGTCCAGGTACACCATCAGAGCTTGGCTGTGTTGACTCTGCTCTGGAGCTTGCAACATCCCAGCAGGCCGGCATGGTGCCAAGGAGCATGTTTTCCTGCTTTTCTCCTTGTGCTTTCAGAGAAGGTCAATCAGGCCTCCATCTTCACTACTTGATCTCCTACATCTCCCCCTTTCTGTAACAGCATCAGCAGAAATGCAGGAGCACCTGTCTCCTATGTGGCTACATTCCTTTCTTGTGGTGGTTTATAGGCTAAGAATGAAACAGTAAGACAAATAATCAAGAATCCTGGCTTTGTTTTCATGCTATGATATTAATCATGGCAATGATATTATCAGGTATTCTGTGCAGGCCATGATAACATATTAGATTTTTCTTCTTCCTGTGTCATATTCTTCAGTTGTCATCTGGGAGAATGCTCTCCTAGAGGGCAGCATACACTCTGTCCATTTCCTGCAAGTACACAGCAATCTCCTGCCCGACTGTTCCTTCCCATCACCCTGTCTGTGGGGACTGCCATAACACTTGGTCTTTCTCCTTTTTCCTGTGCTCTGCTACTTTTTATCAGCATAATTCTGCAGGGACACTGCTGATATCACCAACAGCATTCAAAAAAATTAAGTATAAATGTTGCAAATTCAAGGCATGATTGTGGCTTGTTATGATTTATTTTCCGTTTTTGTAATCTCCACTTTAATGTCAAATGTGCATAGTCATTTCTGAACTTCTTGTCTTTGTGGTATAAAGAATTCCAGAAAAATGAATAACATTATACTGTCATCAAAATTTCTGAAAGGGAAACTTCTACCCTTCTCTCAGACAGGAGCTTTCTTTCCCTCAATAAGTATATTCTGCTCTTAAAAAATTTCTGAATTCTTGTGCTTATGTAGGAGGACTATTATATATTTTTATTTTCTTAGGAACTCACATTTTGAAAATGCTGAGAAACAGTGTTGCTACATGTGCCCTGTAGTCTCTCCTGCAAGGCAAGTAGCATGTATAAAATGACAATATCTATAATGACATGCACATGCTGAATTTTGCCAAATTGGATATGTGTATTATATCCACTTGCCATAGCTCATTCATTTCTAGGCCTGGAGATTATTGGCTTCTGATAGAATTGATGTAGGTAGTTTGGCACGTTGGTTAAGATTGTACAGTGTGGCATGCTTATGATCTGGAAAGTTTAAAGGCACAGGTAAGAGCTCAAGTGTTCTGATAAAAATAATGGGAAAGTATCGCCTGTTGAAAATCAAGCTGATGATTCTATCAGTGTGATGATTTCCTTCTGCTAGTGGCCCAGGAAGATCAGAGTATGGGCGTGCATGACATGTGTTTTCTTTGCAGCCAACTCAACTCGTCTCCACTGTGGAACTCCTTGTTGCTTTCTCACTATATCTGTTTGGGCAGACTTTTCCTAGTCAGGTCCTTATTTGGGCACCACTTATCGGAACAGTCTATGTGCTCATCACCAGCCAACAAGCACACAGGTTAAAGACAAGGCCCAGGGATTTTAAGAGAGGGTCCATGGTGCTCTTGCCTGGGGTGGATGAGCATGTCTCATCTTGCTGTTATTTACTTTGACACAGGAGGAAACAATTCAGGTGGCAGAAGATTCACTTGCCTCCTGTTATTTATAATATAGGCACATGTGATCATATGTCTATACTGTATGCCCAGTCTTGGCTGTGTTAACTCTTCCTTGGAACCTGCAGTGTGCTAGCAGGCCTGCATGTTGCTGGAGGAGCGCAGCTTGATGTGTCTCTCCTTGTGCTCACAGAGAAGGTCAGTTAGGCCTCCATCCTAATTATCTAGTCTCCTGTAGGAAGGGGTGCTCAGCATGTGCTTGTCATAAAGTGAGGAGAATAGATGTTGACTCATGTTATACTTTCCATATTATTAAAATTATATGACATTTGGAATCGCTACAATTTTTCAAATGTTAAATACATGTTTTCATGCAATATAAAATAAAAATGTGTCTAAGATGTATTTAAATTCTTTAATGAAGCAACTAGTAAGATGCCAAGATATGACTCAGAAATGGTTTTCAATGACAGGTTAATATACTCTGTCAGGAATGATAAAATGATTTTATGATAGACTTAAAACTGGGTAAAATTCCATAAAGAAAAATTCATGTAATGTTTGGTTTTTTTTAATGTGGCAAAATCTAATTGTATGTATCATAGGCTTCTTTAATTTATACTATTATAGATAGGAATTATTTCCTTTACTATCATGTATGGACCATGGAAAAATTAGGAAACCTTTAGCTTTCCAAAATTGTAAAAATTTATAGTTAATAGAAAGTCAGTCAAAGATGTACCTTAGCACTACTTGGAAACAACCTGAAATAATTGTTCTGTCTATTGTTGGATTGGGGATAATTTTTCATGATCAATGTTTCATAAGAAATAGTGGGAAGGCCAGGTAATAGGGACTCATTTAGGCTCAGGAGCTAAGCCTAGTACTCTGGACCCTGAAGTACAGTTGTCCCACAAGCAGCAATGGAGGGGCTGAAAGCACATGTAATAGCCTGTCTGAGGGCCTCATGAACCACACATTCTGAAGGAAGTGCGGTGTACCCTTAACCTGAAGAGCATGTTCATTGTGAGTGCTCCACAGAAACCAGCTGAATGTTGCCCTTGGCAGTCTGCGATATGCAATTATTCACAAGAATGCCATCACCCAGGGTGTTAGAGGGCAAGGGCTTTGTCTCAGGCCTGAAGTGCCAGGATCTGCATATTCTGTTCATTCCTCTTTGAGGAAAGATGGGGAGCCATTTATGTCCTAAGCCTAAAAACAATGAAAGCCATGTGACTCCAAAGTAAAAAAAAAAATCTCAATTTTAAAGTTTCATTTTGCAGTGCTGGTTACAGTGCTACAAATAAAGAGTTTTACTGTAGGCATGACAATCAAACAATATTAGCAGCCAGTAGATCTCCAGGAACTTGTGTCAAATAAAGTAGAATTGTATCTACAATTTAGGAGAGTGTGTCTGAACTCAGAACAAAAAGGAAAGGGATGACAGAGGAATAAAATCTTGGTGAATACCAGTGTCAGCATGTGAGAAAGAGGAGGAAAAATCCAAGCATGAAGTTACGAGTCAGTCTCTTGACTTTGGGGCAAAATGATCCTCACCTGCAGATTAAAGCAGAAGAGGTTTATCTTAGATCACAGTTTCAAGCTGTGGCCAGGTAATCCCTGATAGAAACAGCATGGCAGAGGAACGGGGTGGAGGAGAGCTGTTCACCCCATGGCAGCACGGGAGCAGAGAGAGGGGAGAAGCTCTGCCAAGAGCATGTGGTCCAGCTCACGCCCCCTTGACCTGTCCTGCTAGGCTGGCTGCACTCTGAGCATGCAACGTTTGGAGAATATTTTAGGTCCAAACTCTAACAGCAAGTGCAGCAAGAGGAAGAGAGCTATCAGGAGAAATGTCTGCCTTGCCATTACACTGCCAAAGAGAAAGGGGATTGGGGCACTAGTGAAGGATCTGGACACATAGTTCATGAACTTGTCAGTTAACAGAGTGACCACTAAGGGTTATGAAGAGCAGTCTGATGGATTGTAAGAGAGAAGCTGGATTGAAAGAGGAGTAGGAGTGGTTTCATCAACAAATGGATGCAAAGGACATGGACTGAAAACTCAAAGATAATGGTTACAAATTTTGTATGATGATAAAAATTGAAGTATGAAGACTGTATTGTGAAAACTATGTGACAAACACGATAGCTAAATTGTAGACAGTAGTTAACTACAACAGTGAAAAACCCAGGAGTTCTGCAAAGAACAAGGAAAGCCTTGAAAAGAACATGAGTGAAAAAGTTATAGGAACAATTATATAAGATGTGCTCTTTTTTATATTTAAGTTTATTGGTACAATTTAGATATGCATAAGTATCACATTAATCAGAGGGAATTTCTACCTGTGATATGTCTTACTTTCTCTTTTTACTCGTTCCTCTCCTAGCTCTTCAGTCTCTTTCCCAATTCTTTTTACCAAATTTTTTTGTTTTATCCTTTTTTGTCTCATTGTTTCTTTCACTTTTGATCCTCATTCCCCTTTCCTCTTGAGCAATTACTTTTTGTTTCAGAATTATTTATTATACGTTTTTGTTCAGTTTCTTGCACCAGAATGATAATGATAAATTTACGTATATTTGACCTGTTTATTTCACTTATGAGTATGGTCTCGCTGGGCGTGGTGGTGCACGCCTATAATCCCAACACTTAGAAGGCTGAGGCAGGAGGATCAGCGTGAGTTCGAGACCAGCCTGGGATACAAAAGTGAGCTCAAGGCCAGCCTGAACTGCACAGTAAGACGCTGTCTCAAAAAGACAAAAAAAAGAAAATATGGTCTTAAGGTCTACTCATTTATCTATAAATGTCTCAAGTTTATCCTTCTTGGTTTTTTTTTTTTTTTTTAAGGAAAGGGTCTACAGGGTGTTCAGGGCCTCACTACTAGATTTCGCTCATAGTGATGCTCCTGTTACAGCCTCCCAAGAACCAGAATTACAGATATGTACCGCCATTCCCAGTCTCAGTTGCCATCTCAGGGCACTCCAGGAGTGGGGCCAGCACAGCAGGCCCAGGGATCAAATGCCCGGCTCCTGCGCCTGCTTGCAAGGACTTTAATCCGCTGAGCTTTTTGGCTGCCCATTTTTTTTTTTTTTTTTGTATTTTTTAAAAGTTTATCCTTCTTTATAGCTGAGTAGTACTTCACTGTATAGCCATATCCTTTTTTTAAAAATAATTTTCTTTTATTTTGAAGAGCAAAAACAAAAGCAAGAAAAACAAAAACAAATACAAAATCAGGATAACATACAATAATACATGTATTACAGATTTCAAAGCAAGAATAGCTGATTAGTAATGATTGATATATTATCTGTTTTTATCATCAAATCTGTTGCTCAAATTATCAGATATAGTTATGCAAGATGGGGCATATGATTGAATATTACCACATGCTTTCAAGAAATCTTTAATTTTGTTCATGTATCTTTTTATTTTATTACCTTTTTCTAAACAATTTACTTTAAAGAGAGTATAGTAATAAGTGATATGACATTCGAAATGGTACACATTTAGAAGACCAAGATAATAAGTATTTCAAGCATAATTTTTGTATTACACATTGCTGTCCTCAGTGTAGTTGCTTAGATTGCAGTAATCTGCATACAGAGTTAGTCAAGGTGAGAATTCTACACATTAGCTGCTATTTTCATGAAAGTGATGGAAATTCTTAGTACAATCACCTCATCCATCTTGTATATATGCTTGTGTGCTTTTGTCTCTACCATTTTTCCTATCTTTTCTCCTTTCTCTCCTCTTCGTCGTTTAATCCATAACTTCCATTTCTTTCCATTTAACTGTATCTGCCATACTTTTCAGGTTTTATTTCTTCTTTTGGGTCCTTACACTAGGAGAGACAATATGATATTTACATATGTGGATCTGGTGAGTTTCACTTATGAGTAGTCTAAAGTTATACCCATAGTTATACCTACGAAGGCTTCTAGTTTGTCTTTATAGCTGAGTAATACTGTATTGTATAAAAATACCACATCTCTTACATCCATTCCTCACATGATGTGCATTTAGGTTGCTTCCAAGATTTGGCTATCATAAATTGTGCTGCTGTAGACATAGGGACACATTCATTACTATGACATGATGTTTTCAGTACTTTTGTGAAAATTCCCAGAAGGGAAATAGCTAAATTTCAAGGGATTTCTAGTCCTAGGTTTTTAGGGAGACTCCACACTGATTTCCACAATGGTTGTACCAATGTACATTCCCACCAGCAGAGAAGAAGGGTTCCTTTTTCCCCACAGCCTCTCCAACATTTGTTGTTAGTTGATTTCTTTGTGAAAGCCATTCTTTCTGGGGTGAGATGTTATCTCAGTGTTGTTTTAATTTATATTTCTTGAGTGGCCAGTGATGTGGAGCATTTTTTCATGTATTCATTTGCCTCTTGTAAATCTTCCTCTGAGAAGTGTGTGTTCATTTCAGATATCCGTTTTTGGATTAGGTCTTTAAATTTTGAGAATCTAATTATTTTTAGTTCTTTATATATTTTAGATAGAAGACCTTTTTCTGAGTGCTTATTAGTTAGGATTTTTTCCAAATTCATGGGTTGTCTTTTCACTCTGTTGGTATTTATTTATTTATTTAGTCTGCTCAGCCTGCTACAGAGGCAGGGCTGGCTTAGCATGTAGTGCTGGGGATTGAACCACCACAGTTCCTGCAGTTGCCTAAGCTTGCCTAAGCAGGTGTTTTAGACCACTGAGCAGTCTCATGGGCCTTTGGTAATTCTTTTTGCAATGCAGAAACTTCTCAAAATCAGGAGATCCCTATTGTTGATTCTTTGATTTCCCATGCAGTTTGATTTTTGTTCATGAAATGTTTGCCTACCCCTATGTCTGCAAGATTTCCACCTACTTTCTCTTCCAGTTGATTTAGTGTTTTCTGTTTTAATGTATATGTCTTTAATTCATTTGGACTTTACTTTAGTGCATGGTGGTAGGCCAGCTCTAGTTTTAGTTTTCAGCATGTGGAGAGCTAGTTTTTCTACTACCGTTGGTTAAAGAGGCTATCTTGCTTCCAGTGAACATGTTTGGCACCTTTGTCAAAGGTAAGATAGCTGAGTGTATTTGGAGTTTTAGCTGCATCCTCTAATCTGTCCCTTTGATCCTTGAATCTATTTTTTTTGCCAATGCCATGCTGATTTTTCCTAAATATAAGAAGTTTATTCAGTAGGCAATGAAATATCAACACACACACACACACACACACACACACACACAAGCATGTATGCACACATATATAAAATACAATATGTACCAAATAGGGGTGAGATGCACTCATTTGCTGAAGTTGTTCCACCTTCAGGGTGAGACAGTGATTTCTGACTGCTCCCAGGGTGCCAAGTTCTATGTGTTTTTGGACACAGCATCTTCCACTGTGATGCAGTCTCACCATCATGCTCTGCATCTCTGAGATTCAGGGCTGAAAAAGGGAGAATCCTGCCTCATGGATCCAAAAAGTGTTGCTCCTGACTCTTCTTAGAGGAGGTGGACCTTGGAACTGCCCCTCTGTGGCTGCAGGGCACTGCCATATATTTCAGAAAAGAGGTCCCATTCTTGTTAATGCCACCCACACAGGCACTGGGGATAGACCTACCTCCGTGTGGCTGGGATTGCTTATTCCAAACTGGTCCAGACCAATTTCTCGAAGTTCATAGTTTCTTTTTCCATAACATAACAACTCAGAGGATGACATGAAGTGCAAGATAGGTAGACATTTCTGGTTTATGAATGCAAGCTGGGCTGGGATTCTTTGTAATCCTTTCTACTAGTCTTAGAGACTGTCCTTATCTGTATGGTTAATTTGGTTTTATTCTTTCTTTCTTTCTTTCTTTTTATTAATTTTAATGAAAAGAAATAGCAATGAGAGAGATTCACAAAAGGTTAGTAGGACAGTTCCAATAATTAATACATTGCATTTTGTGGTCTTTGTAGTATTTGTTCAGGTAGATTTAGTGTGTCTGTTTTAACATTTAGATCTTTAATCTATTTTGACTTTAGTTTAGTGTGTGTTGATAGACCTGGGTCGAGTTTTAGTTTTCAGTATGTAGAGATCTAGTTTTTCCAGCACCATTTATTAAAGAGGCTGTCTTTCTTCAAGTAAAAAGTTTGGCCCCTTTGTCGATGATAAGGTAACTGGGTGTGTTTGTAGTTGCTTCTGCATCTTCTAATCTATTCCATTGACTGTCTGGT
>PVKN010039116.1:0-10944 GCA_004027915.1 Capromys pilorides | reverse complement strand
TTATCCTCGAAGCCTGTCCATGCAGCCATGGTGGAGAAGCCCGGCAACCGCACTTAGCGGCAGAGCTGCCACTTAGCCCCAGTTCTCCTGTACCCAGCCCAGTGCCCTCTCCTAATGTTCATGCTGCATCACACCCACCCACACCTCCATCTGAGGTGCCTGAGGCCAGGGCCCCACTGGCTCATCATCACTCAGGCCCGTCGTCTAACTCATCCTGGACTGAGGCTATGTTTCATTCCACTGTGTTTCCGCCCTCTACCTTGGCAGGGATGATGATTTTATTTCCACTCCAAAGTTAAAAAGGAAGTTTGTATGTTCCTGAGGAGAATGCAAATGATTAAGGCTACTTTGAAAGAGGCTGGCAATTTCTTATTGAATTAAGCATTCATTTACCGTATGAGCCAGCTCATTTGTGCATATTTTCTGTAAAGAAATAAAAACATACATTCACCCAAAACTGTGCATGACTGTTTCTAAAAGCCCTATTCATAGCTACCCAGAGGCCCTCAAAATAACCCACATTTCTTTGCACAGGTGAAGAGATAAATAAATGTTGCCTCACACGATGAAATGTACTTAGCTATGTGGGGAACCATGACTGCTCCATGCAACGAACTGCGTGAATCTCAAAGGCATAGTGCAGAATGGAGGGAGCCAATCATAGAGGGCATAGACTGTGTTACTTTACTTATAGGAATTCATTTGTAGGATTTCTATTTATAGGAGTATGTAGTAATTCTACAGATTCTAATTCAATCCCCCCTCCCAAGATAACTATTATCATCCAAATAGCAGCAGGGATGGGTTTATAGCTCAGTAGCAGAGTACTTGCTTAGCCTGTGCAAGGCGTTGGGGTCCTTTCCCAGCACTATAAACACATAAACCAAATAAATGCCCTTGTGAAGTACTGCACCTAGAATAAAATAACATTAAAACCCTAAAAGAAAAGACCCATCTCTGCCAGAACAATCTAGCTCTGACAGTCCTGGGGACATCAAAGACAAAGACCAGGCCTTGAGGACCCTGCCTTCTGTTCTGCAGGTTGGCAGCGCAAAGCCTGTTGGGGGCTCCAACTTTGGCACAATAAGCCATCGCCAGTCCCTCCACTCAGGAGGAGCGTCCACATGCTGGCAACCCCTTCCCTGATGGGAAGGCCTGGCCTCAAGAATTTCTCTTCATTCTGTTCTTTGTTTCTGAGACAGTCTTGCTATGTTACTCAGGTTGCCCTTGAGCTCATTACATAGCTCAGGCGGGGCTCCAGTCCTTCTAGAAATTTCCAGGCCCTAGGAATCCTGGGGAGCTGCTGGATGGCTCTGGGGACAAAGTAAACCACACAGAGTTATTTCTTAGAGCTGTGCTTCACTCCCTGGGATTACTGAGACAGAAAGTTTGCCTCCTGCTCTCTTCCCAATTTACACATTAATACTCAGTGGCTCTAACATGTTACTGTGCTAGGAAAAGCCTCCGGAAGCTTAGCCTGAATCAGCCTGGCAAGGCAGGAACCACAGCATGTGGGCAGCACAGGGGACGATGTTAGAAGGGGCGGGGGCTGCCAATGTCGTGTTGGCAGTGCTTCCGCTCCCTCTGGGCTGGAACCTCTTGCTGAGGCTGGGTGCTCTGTGGATGACCCACATGCCGTGGCACTGCGTGAGGAGGCAGGAGGAAAAAGGCCAGGATGGTGGCTTTAACCACTTTGTGGTTCCAAGGGGGGAATTCTTGGGGTGGCAGCTTGTGCCACAAGTGACCAGGGAGGTGTTGGGACAGAGCTGGGCTATCCTGGTGGGCCTGGGGCTGCCAGCCTCCGCTGCCAGTACTTTTCCCCACTTACTCACTCAAAAACAACCCCACCCTTGTGGTGAAGGCTGCCCTGCATTTTTCACCTTTGGGCTCTCACGCCAAGGAAGAAATAGTCCAGGAGGAAGGTTTGGCCAAGTTCAAAGGGAAAGGCTCAGGAATGGAAAGTCCTTTGAAACCTGCCTTGAATGGTGACTCCCTGACCCAGATTTTTCCTTTTCAAAAATATGCTCAGAGCTCAAAGGCCCGGGTGTCATGTAGACATGGGTGTGACCGTCTCGACTGTCTCGTGGGGAAAACACAAACCAGAATGCATCTGGAGCTTCGCTCAGAAAAGCCTCAAGCCTGAGTCATCACTGCCTCTAAAGGCCAGGGTGCTGTGGTGGGGACACCTGCCTGAGGTAAGGCTCAGGCCCACCCAGGATGCTCCCTGGGCCAGCTCCTGTCCTCAGGCCTCTTTCCTTGTCCCCACTTCCTGGGTACCTTAGGCCCATGAACCATGGAAGCTGAGACCCAGGAAGTAGCCCTACAGTCATCCAGCAGGGCTGCTGCCCTGGCCTGCATCTCTGCAGCCTGTTCTATGAAGGCAGGAGCTTCCCAGCCCCATTACCCCCTGCAGCAGTGGTGCTGGTGAAAGTGGACCACTGACACATTCCACGGGCCTTCTCTCACGCTCCACACTTTGCTGGCTGGCATCTCTATTGCAAATAAAATACTGCCCAGCCTTTCCTCTTCTAGCAGGACAGTCGTGTTGATCCAGAAAGGACATCTGGCCTTGTCCCCAGGTGTTCTGAGTTCTTCGCAAGTGGCTTCCCTTCCCCTGTGCAAGGAAAGAGTGGAAGTATGGAGAGTGGGGCTGTTCAGCCCAGAACGGCCTGGCCACATGCTCAGTGCCCACTTCCACCACAAATTTGAGCCTCCCTCCAAACCCAGCTACCTGGGGCCCTTGCCATTCTCTGGGTCCCAAAGCAGCAGTCAAACTCAACTTTAGCTTAGTTTTTACACTGCATCTGTGGGAGAATAGGTGGACCCTGTGGTTGTGGACCCTGTGGCTGTGGACATTGTGGCTGGCAAACAGACTGCTCTGTAATGTCTGTCAGGCCCAAGGCCATTGTTCTGCATTCCACTTTATGGTGCAGGGCTGAGGCAATGCCAGCCACAGTCCCCAGTGCTGGCTGCTCCCCCGCCAGGCCCTGGCAACAGGAGGCTGGAAAGAAGCAAGAAGGCAGGAGAAGGGAGCTGGGCCTTGCGCCTGGCAACTTTCTCTCACTCTTCAACCCAGCAGCAGACTCAGTGCCTCTTTCTAGCTTTTTTTGTATAATTCTAGAAACATCCTCCCCATGTCCTTCCCAGCTCCTGCCTCTAGGCGTCTGCCCTTCCAAATTTGGAGGTTTTCCTAGCTCCTAACCTCCCTCTGTCCTGGGCTGGCCACTGTGTTTTGTGGTTATCCACACTGTTACCTCAATGGGTCTTTTATTTTTTTTTTTGATCCCGTTTGTCACCTGATACAAGTCTAACCAATTCTCTAGATTAAATTCTCTCTGTTAAAATAACTTCTGTGGTTTCTGTTTTCCCAAAAAGGCCCTGACTGATACTGTCCTCCTCCACCGCCCAGCAGACTACACAAAGAAGCTGTAATTTGCCATCTGTTTGTCATCCATCCAAGGACTAGGGGACTTTTGCTCTGCCAGTTGTCATGCTGTGTGGAGAGATTTCCATCCCAAGGTGAAACTCGCTGGTACCTGGGTCAGCCAGTGTAGCCTGATCAGGGCAAAGTTATGGATTCCTTTCTGTCTTTAGAAGTAGAGCCTTTTGCAGGGTCCCTTAGGATCCGTGGAGGAAGAGAATCAGTGGTCTGGGCTCAGGTCTCCTAAGGTTTCTGCCCCCAACCCCCATGATGCACTTCTCCAGGCTCCCAACTTCCATGGCTCTCCCACGGTTGCCCTCTTACCCTTGGTGCCATCGTTCCCCCTGGACAGTCATCAGGGGACGGTTCCCTGGTGTCCTAGCATCTCTCAGGGCTTGGTAGCCAGGCTTGAGCTTTCCCCAGGTGGCAGCAGCATCTATAGGACTCAGAGCTGCAAACTAATTCAGGGAACAGCTGTTGCCCTCTGATGGAGAAACCAAGACCCAGAGATGTTGGGCAGATTGTCCAGGGTTACGCAGCTGTTAGAAGTAAGACGTGGCTAAGGCCAGAGTCCGTATCTCTGGAGAGCGCAAGCCCTTCCCATACACCCTCCAGAGATTACTGTGTCTCTGCAAATCTTGACTGCTCAGCTTGTTTCTCTCCACCGTCCTTCTCCCTGTGATCCTGGGGAGCCCATACGGTTCTCCGCTAAGCCTTGCCTTAGCAGGGAAATTTGAGTTCCTTCCTCTGAGGGTTTTTTTTTTTTTTTTTTTTTTTAAATCTCCTTAAGCTCTTCCTCACTCTACCTCTGGTCAGCTGCCCTAATCTTCTGCCTGTGCTTCCTGTCCTCTTCCACCATTCCCAAAGCCTTTCTGCTCCTTGAAGGGGAGTAGCCCTGAGGTCCTCATTGAGGTCACTAGCAAAACCTTAGTGACTAGGCTTGGCTTGGAATTCTGTGACCAGGGGCTTCACATTAAGGAGAGTATCCCTACTCCAGGAAGTTCCAATTCCATTGCTACATGGGCATTGATTTAGCTGCTTTTCTTTTTTCTTCTTTTGGTGGATCCAGGCAAGCACTTATCCTACTGAGCTATCTCCTCAGCCCCTAGTTGCTTTTCAATAAAAGAGTTTTTCTCAAATTTCAGGCTTGTGGGAACCATCTTCTGAGGGTTCCTAAGAAGATGGTGTAATATCCCTAGGAATCCAGATGTAATGACTTGATTGGTCAGGCCAGACTTCTTGGGACATTTGCTCTTGAGAGGTTGTCAAGGGAGAAGAAAGGAAAAACATCATTTCCCCTGTGCAGTGAAAATAGAGGCTGTCCTTAGAAATCATATCTAAAAACAGTGTGGTGGTGCATGCCTGCAATCCCAGCACTCTGAGAGGTGGAGGCGGGAGAATTGTGATGGCCAGCCCAGCCCGTCAACTTAGAGACTTGGAGAGACTGTCTTAAAATTAAAAATTAAAGATTAACAGAATACTCAAGGCTCTCCATGCATCTTGATGGGAAAAGAGGATTCAGAGTAGGGTTTAGGGTGTGTGGAGGATAAAGTTATGCAATTAAACCTTCTGAAGCTGAACAGTTGTTTTAGCAAGGGTGTGTGGGGACAGAATCTACTCAGCTCTCTTTGATTAGTCTTTCTTGGTCAGGAATGTCTTCTGTCGGATTGTGCCACCCTTGGGGGGCACAGACTGACAACGTTCATTGCCAGGGATGCTGGACAATTCTGGGATGGCACATGTCTTTAGGGGCTTCTATGCAAATATAATACCTGCAATATCAGCCCATGTATTCGGCTATTAATGGCACTAGTAAGACCATTGCTTTTTAGTTTATGGGTCTGATGATAAGAAAAACACAATAAAATATGTAATCCAAGTACTTTTGCCTCCATCCCTCTGAAGCCTCATCTATCTGTTATACAGCACCTTGGAGCTTTTATGTATCTGCCAATACATGACGATGGCTTTTGTACTGGAAACTCAGGTGACCATTTGATGTGTTCGTCACTCATTCCCTGGGAATGGCTCCTTCTGTCCAACTGCCAGGGTCTTGCTCACTGACCGGGCCCTATTCTGGTCTATTTTGGGTCAAGGGTAATTCCAGATGGGTCCAATTAGGTTTCCTCTTCCAACACGTTGGAGTTGTATCTCATAATATGGAACTAATCCAGCCAAGAGTTGATTCTGAACCTAAACATGTGAATGTGTATCTGCTGGGTGGATGGAAGAAAAAAGAGCCCGGTCTTAGAGAGGATAAGGAGACACCATAGAAAAGTGGAGCTGGGAGATGGTGAGGGTCCTAGTGACCTCACACTGTCCAGCTCACAACCCTGCCAAAAGGAGCTGCCTTTGGGCTCTGGGCTTCCATCTGACACTACTGAGTCCTTGTAGTGCTACCCTGGTCTCCATACAAGTCCACACCAGTTTCTGTGGCTCACATCAGTTGAGTTTTATCTCATAGGTGGGGAAAAGCATTACCCATCCAAAGGCTGGTTGGTGGCAGGAGCATGGAGGCTGACGCTGATAGGAATGTTAGACATTGGTTTGTGAACACTGATTATAGGTGAGACTTAGGTATCTTAAATCCCTGGACTTGTAAAATTCATACTACAATTCTGAAAGGCAATTAAATTGGTACTTCATCTTACAGAGAAGGGAGCTGAAGCTTAAGAAAAGGAGATCAACTTTCTCAACTCACATAATGAGGGGCAAAAGTAAGATTCAAATCCAACCTTGGACTGGAAAATTGGTCCACCACTCTGCTGGCTCCTGGACTGTAAGACTGAAGAGGATGCTGGGTCTTCTGGTAGGCTGATAATATTAAATGTAGCTGCTCTATGGAGAGAAACATCCAGGAAAGCAAGGGCACTTGCAGGCCTGAGGGTCCCATGGGCCAGAGAATTCCAGGCAGTCTGTCCAGTACCCTGGAGAGCTCCTCGGGAGGCCCAAAGACTAAGCCCATTTTCTCCTTGTAGACCTGTGTCCACCTGGTAGCTCCATCCCTATCATGACCCTCAGGATTTTGATGCCGCCCAGTGGCAATAGACAGGGAGGGTTTATCCCTAGGACCCCGAGGATCGTTCTGAATCATCCTCTGCACCCTCTACACTGGCCCAATCCACTGTAAGCTTTTCTCTCCTTTAGCTCTTGGGAAGTGAGGCTGACTTAAGATGCTCAAGTCTCCATTGCCAAAGAGTAGAAAATAACTTTAATGACCTTTTTCAAGTGAACCCACCTTTTCATAGATGAAGAGCCTGGCAAATGGATCTGTTAATCATGCCAAGCCTCCTTTGGCAGTGTAAATCCAAACTGGCTGCTTTGCATAATAAAAGGTTAAAATTATGAGCCGTACAGGGAACAAATAAAGCTGGATCTCTCAGACTCAAAATTTGTGACTGAACATCCTTGTGCTTGCCTTTCACATTTGCCCCATCACCGTGCCTCTGCCCTCCCCCATCACGGCGGTTTATTTTTAATCCACTTTCCCCAAAATAGATTTTAATAATTTTCTTGCAGCTTCCCTAGCAGCACTCTCAGCATTGACCAAAAGCAACAACATTTCCTTGACTGTATGCATTTGGGGTTTTCTCTGACACTGTAAATGGATGTTTTGTTCGGTATTTAAGTTGGCTCTTTGTGGGAAATGTTGCCCAGTTCAGACTTCCTTAATAAGTTCTTCATGACTGCATTTGTGATGATGCTAATGAAATCGTTGTGAATATCAGTGGGCCCATAATGAACCTAGAGGCAGGGGCCAGGGTGAGGGCCCTGATGGAGGGAGTGCAGGGGCTAGGAAGGCACGCGTGGGCAAAGCTGTCTCTCTGGCTCCTAAGGGAAGATGGAAGTGAATTTTAGAGTCCAGGGTCTACCTTTTCTTTCTCCATTGGGAGAGATTTTCTGGGAGAGCCTCCAGGAGTCTAATGGTCTGTCCCTGGTCTGAGGAGGAGAATGAGACCCAGGGTCTGCCCTCTTAGAGCAAAAGTAAGTTTGGGCTCTTTTTTGTGAGCTTGGAGTGAGACTTGGAAACAAGATCTCTACACTTTGGGGGTGTGTTTATTTTGCTCTGTTCCCTTCCTTGGCACCCTCCACACTGGCCTGCGCTTCCTCTTGTAGAGCAGATGGGGAGCAGCCTCCTGGCCTGCTCTGTCCTTTTCTAACCAAACTTTGGTCTGGGCTCCCTTCTCTACCCTTGGCCATTTCTGTGGCCTGGAGAGGGTGGAGGAGACTCTGGAGGGCCACTTTAGGGCTCCATCAGTTTGCTTCCTGAGCCTATGGGTCACCGCTGGCTATCCATCCCAGGCTGAGCCAACTATTCAGGGAGCAGGAGGGAGGTCTCAACAGTGCCATTTGGGTCTGAGATGAAATGAAGAGCCACAGTGCCATCAATCCAGGCCATCACGGTGCTCCGTGTGGACGGTGCACTGCACGACCCAGAGGTCCCATTCGTATCTTATATATCACAGATCTGTAGATGGATTGTGACAGGTTCCTGGCAATCAGCTATCTTACACTGACAAAGTCGCTCGATCGCAACATCTTTTCAACAATTAGGAGGAAAGTGTGTTGTGCAAAGGAAAGTCTTTTCTATTTTGCACAAAGGTGTTATATAGGCTGTGGCGGTCCTCAATTTGGGAACCCCATAAATTTTGAGGGACTTTTCGCATTATACTTGAAATAAATTTTATTCTGCCAGTTGTGCAAGGCCCTCACAATGTGAGACCAAAATGATCTCCAAACTTTCATCGAGGATTGAAAAAAAGCGGGAACTACAGGGATGTCATGACTGGCAGGGTAGCTGGGGCCTCATGTATCCACTAAGCTTCAGCTCCCCTTCTGTGGATGGCAGCGGCTGTGAGGCCCAGTGAACTTTCATACCAGGGGCATTAGAAGGCACAGGCTGGAAGTGATGCTCATATGCTTTGGAATTCTGGAATTTGGAGTTGTTTAAAAACTCTGACCCCATAATATACACAGAGCTGGAGCAGAGGCCAGCTCACTCCATCCACCCCTGCAAATAGTAGCTCCATTTCATCCTCCTAGACATTCCAGAGCCACTAGAATAACAGTCTGCTCTTCAGAGGGGCCACTTAGTAGCGATGGCCCTGCCTACTCCCCTGGCTCTTCCCATAGGAAAATAAGCAGGAAGGCAGTGCTGGCAATGAGCAAGTAGGACCATGAGCCAAGCGGGCAGCTGCAAGGGACACTGGGAAGTCCAGGTGTGGGATCTTACTCTGGGCAATAGACGGGCCGGTTCAGCAGCCTGCCAACGAGCTCCTGGGGGAGCGTGTCACGTGGCCAGGGCCTGCGGCTTTCCCTCACAGTGGCTGCAGAGCGTGCTTTCCCTCTGGGGACACTGTCCAGCTGATCAGGGCAAGGGCCGGGAGACGGTCACCGAGGGCCATGCCAGCTCAGCTAGGTGTGGCTCTGGGAGGTTTGCCTCCTAATATGGCCTGGTGGTGCCTCAGAGAAGGGGACATGCACATGCTGCTTGGGTCTACCTTGGCTCTGTTTTTGGAGCCTGGAGCTCTCAGCCCATCTCCAGATAGCTTGGTTGGAAAGAGATATCTCTTTTTCCCATCTGGGCACTGGCTCTGGCCCAGCCTGTTCTGTGGCCCCAGCTTCCTGACAGCTGCTCTCCCAGCTGGAGCACACAGAAGTGCCAGAGCAGCAGAAGCACTCATGCAACGGGCTTTAAAGGGATGGTGGAGGGTGTGTGTGTGTGTGTGTGTGTGTGTGTGTGTGTGTGTGTGTGTATGTGCATTTCCTCCCCTGAAATCACTGCTTCCTGCAGCCAAATGTCTCCGCTCAGGGAAGAGCAGAGCAGGTAAAAATAGATTTTAGTGAATTTAGTCAAGGCAGCAGACATGAAAGGGGAGACAAGTTCCTCTTCTTGAAAAATGACCACAGGCCTTGAGCTCCACCTGCGGTCATGGATATTGGCCCCACCATCCTTCCTCTCCTCAGCTGTGCAGCGGTAGGGCTAGACCAATGTCCTCACCAGTACCCTAACTCAGGGCAGCACAGGGCTTGTGTCAAGAACAAGACGTACAAGATCATTTAATAAAGAATTGTTGGTCAAGCAAAGGTGCTCGGCCAGGTATAGTAACAGCCAGGTTTATTGTCCTCAAGTGGGCATGGTAATGATAGTAGTTCTAACTATTGTTCAGTGCTGGCTAGATACTGGGAACTGTGACAAGTATTACTTCATTGAATTCTCATAGCAGAAGTTTGAGTTACAATGTCATGGACAGCTTTGGCTGCCATAACAAATATAGACTAGGGGGTGAGTTTGGGGTTCATAACAACAGAACTTTATCTCCCATAACTCTGGAGGCTGAAAGTCCTAAACCAGAGTGCCATCCTGGTCCTTTTCTGGTGAGGGCCTCTTCCAGGGTGAGGACTGTTGGTACTTCACATCAGGGCTGAGGAGAAAGAGTGTGGGGGGCTGGGGACACTCTGCTGACCTCAAGAGTGTCATAACCAATTTGCAAAGGTCCTGTCTCCTAATATTACATGTGGTTTAGGTATTCAGTCAGCTTCAGAGAGACACAAACATTCAGTCCACTGTATATCATTAGCTCTGTTTTCCAGGTGGAAAACTGGAGCTGTAAGAAAATGACTTGTTTGAAGTGAGCTAGCTGGGCTATTGATCCCGGTGCAGGTCTGTCCAACAATAAAGTCCAGGTGCTCAGCCTCAGGCAAGCGTGAGCAGTGAAACCTGCTTATGGGGCTTATAGGCAAGCAGCAGAGAGAGGAAGCTGCCCAGCCAGGAACAATGGGAAGAAGCAGAGGGAGAGACAGGTGCTGTTGGCTCCGGAAGTTCAGGATATGACATGTTCAATACAAGGAATCACTGGGATGTGTGCCTGGGAGATGGGCTGTGGCTGCCAGTGGCCTGTGGCCTAGGGGAGGGATGAAGCAGGTGTTCTTCATTCTGGGGTCCGGCAGCAGGTGATCCAGGAAGTAATGAATCGGCCCTGAGGAGGGGCACCAATAAGCGGAGACTCCAGCTCACCCTTCAAGGTTCCTCCAAAACCTTCAGAAGCTTCTACATGTCTGAATGATTAATACATTATGTCAACTTGAGAAGTTTAGCAGTTTAAGTCACTCAGCAGGGACCAGGAACCTTACTTTGTTTTTGCTCTTTTTTTTTGTTACTTTTAATAAGAAATAACATTATTGAGTTTCAAAATATGTTAGTAGGACAGCCACAATAATTGATATAATATGTATTGTTGTATTCATAGTAGTTGTTCAGAGTATCAGATGCAGACCTGATAACTTTTCTAAACGCTATTGGCACAAATATTTCTTCTCTTTGAACTAAGAGAAAGTAGTTGTATACATAGAGCAATATTCCATAATAGTAGTGGGTTATCAGCAGAACTGGCAATGTCAGAAGCTGTTGACTTGAGCCTTTTACAGCTCAGCATACTAATCTGGCTTTACTTTTTATGCCTCATGGTTAAACTTCTCTGCTGGGTGGTTAAGTCCAAGTTAAAGCAAGACCTATATAACAA
>PVKN010039115.1:0-10943 GCA_004027915.1 Capromys pilorides | reverse complement strand
ATAATATCACCACTACCACCATCCCCAACACAACAGCAAAAGTAATTCAATTTTTAAAACTCAGGAGAACATAACAATGTAAGTGGCAAAATTTGTTCTATGGATCTATTTATATTATTTGCTGAAGACATTGCACTGGTAAATCCACCCCAGGTTGAAGATGCACCACAGACTCATAAAGGCACATGACGTCCCTCAGCTTTGCTCATGCATCTTTTGTCTCTTTCTTCTTTTTGTCTGGCCAGGCAATCTAGATTCTCTTCTTCTTCCTCACTATCAGGTATAAATCTCTGTCGACCTGTTTCATCCACTCCGTCCCAGGTTCTTAACTCAGGTACTTAGCTTCTCCCCTGGATTATGTCAATCAAACAGGTCTCTGCTTCACTCTCCACTCAGAGATCCAAGCAATTTTTCTAAAATATAGGTGAAATTATATCTATTCTGTACAAGTCTTTCCGATTTTCTCCCTGGACTTTCTGAGAAAAATGCAAAATTCTTAGCTTCTCTTTGGAAGCACCTCATGATCTATAGCTTAGCAAGTCAAGCTTGTCCACATCACACTCTCAAATCAAAAAGATCTTCTGAAGTCTATGCTGAATATGCGATAGACTCTCAAAGTCTGGGTCATTTGACAGCTATTTTGTTTTTTCCTTAAAAAATTTCTTCTTGCTTCTCCACATAATACTCTCCAACCTGTAGTTCAAATATAACCCACATTTTCATAGTGAGCAATATAGTATTTAATATGTAATACTAAAAACTGCTCAAAATTGAAATACTTTCTGGTTAAATAAGCAAGTTAATTAAATTATAGCATAGACATAGTATGAACAAGTTACAAAGCATGCCAGAGATACACATGAATTGATTCAGAGACACTCTTGTTGCTATTTTAGGGTGCTGTTAGGTTAAAAATTAGTATACTCAATTTGATTCAACTTCTAAAACTTAGCATTATTTATGCATACAGTAACTTGCATAATATGAGATGTATACTTTTTTAGGCTTGTTTGATATTTTTAAAAAGTGTACATTACCAGGCAACCATGATCCCAGTCAATGTACAGAATGTACATACATACTTTTGTCACCTAAAAATTGTTTCTGGAGAATGTATAATCTCACCTTCGCTCCATGAAATTGCAGGTTTGTCTTCTATAACTAGAGATGTTTCTTTTCTAGGCTTTCATGAAAAGACTCACAGTGTATTCTGCCTTGTGTTTCCCTTTTTCAATGTAATGATTTTGAGATTCACCAGTTGTTGTTTGCACAAGTATTTCCTTTGTTTTTACTGCTGGTAATATTTTCCTTGCATATGTGGGAATTTATCTACTCAGATGTTGATGGGCATTTGGATTGTTTTGAATTTTTGCTTGTCATGAATAAAACTTTTATGATTACTCAAATACCTAATCTTTGCATGGACATTTATTTTCATTTTCCTTCAGCAACCAGCAGTGGAGTTGGAGTTGCACCATTGATTCATGTCTTCTTCCATTTGTCTGATATAGCAACATATTCCAGGCTGAGCAGTTGACACCAACTTCTATGTCTCACGGCCCTGGAGGCACAGAAGTCCTTGGCCATTTTGCTTTCAGATGTGGCACCTGGTAAGGGCTGGCTTTCTGATTTATGGGCTTTCTGATTTCCATTTGGCCAAGGCAAGGGGAAAGTGATCTCTCTGGAATCACTTTTATAAGGGCACTTATCTCATTCTAGAAGGCTCCAGCCCAGTGACCTCATTATTTCCAAATCTGTATCTCAATCACATTGTCAGAATTTCAACATGAATTTTGGGAAGAACATCTAGCAAAACTTTTTCCCATTCTGTAGGTTGTCTCTTTACTCTGTTGGTCATTTCTTTCACTATACAGAAGGTTCTAGAGGTGGAAGGAAGAAGAAGGAATGGGATGGAAAAAGAACTGAGAAGTGCCTGCACATGTACCAATGCCACACAGGGATGTGAACACGTTATGTACTAAAAACGTGTGCTAATAAGAAATAAAAGTTATTTTTTTTAAAGCATCAATCATATCTGTCAGTAAATGTTCAAATCTTTTGCTCATTCTCTAATTTGCCTTTCAGTTGTAAGATTAAAAAATATTTTTGGGCCAGCAAGATAGCACAGTGGACTAAGTGCCTTTTAGGCAAGTGCAGGGACTGAGGTTTGATCTTTGACACCACATGCCACACCGGCCCAGCCCTGGGCCATGTTGAGCCAGCAACCAAGCTAGATAGTGAGACCCTGTACCAGATACATAAAAATAAAAATAAAAATAAAAAGTATTTTTTGTAGAAACAGCTTCTGTTTTATGTGGGTGTCACATGCTATCTCAGTCTATTACTTCATTTTCATTGTCTTAATATTTTATTTTTTTTATTTTTGGTACTAGAAATTAAATTCAGTATATTTCACTTGCCAGGCAGGCATAGGTACCACTGAGCTATTTCCCCAGCTCCATAACAGTTTATTTTAAAAGAAGTTTTCTGTGGTTATATTTTGTAAAAATAAAGAATATACACATACTCATCAAACACAAAATAGAACATTGAAGAGATCACACTGTGTATCTCTGGATAATCAAAGTGATTACATCTGGATTCAGAGTTGAAGCTTATTTTTTATTCCTTCTGTAACTTTCTAAAATACACAGATAACACTTACATAATTAAAGATATTATGTACATGAATAAAGTACAATTGCAATAAATTTTAGATACATTCTTACATTGTCTGTCTTGTACAATACCTAGCAAGTACTAGCTACATGAAACTGTAAGTTGCAGAATGAAATGGAGAAATGACAGTTGAGCTTTGTATTCATAGCCTCATGTAGGTATATTATCCATTTCACTAATTATTTTTGGCTGAGTTAATAGGTTCCAAGGTAAACTACTCAAACAAGATTTGGTAGGAGACAGAGAAGTAGTTATAGCATGAATATTGCCTAGAATAGCCTAACCAAAGTAGCTTCCTTTTACACTCTGAGGCCTGCAGAGAGCTGATGAATATGAGGAGGAAAGCTTCAGTTTGACAAGTAAAATCTTTTTGTTCACTTTTCTTAGAAGAATTTATCTATAAAAAAGAACATGAGCAGGGGGAGACGGGGCCCTGCCAGGTAGCTCAGCAGACTAAGCACTGGCTGAGGCAAGCTCAGGGACCTGTTTGATCCCGAGTACCACATGCCACACTGGTGCCATCCCCAGGCCACAGAGTCTGGGCATAGGCGTGGTGGCGCACACCTGTAATCCCAGTGCTGGGGAGGCTGAAAACAGGAGGATCACTACGAATCTGAGCTGTGCAGTGAAACCCTGCACCAAGTACAAAAAACAAAACAAAACAAAATAAAATGGGGGTCCCACCCAGATGCTTGACATTATCATTTCCTCCTTATTAGAAGGGATCAGATGAGATGTCAAGCTGTTTAGATGTGCTTTAACTATTCAAAAGATGATATTTTCTTTTTACACAGATGTTACCTATGTATTCCTTGATCACATGAGTCAGGACAACATCATCAACAGCATAATCAAATTAGATGATTTCATCCTCCGGTTCTAATCTGTGTGATATTATTAACCAATTTCCTGCGAAACATGAGCTACCAGATATTTGATATATCATTATTGGTTTGGTTACTGTGTTTGCTATTGGTTTTGGGTTACTGTACTCAAGTGTTTTTTTTGTTTTTGTTTTTTTCTAACAAGGACAAATAGGTAGAAAGAGCAGTTGCAAGATGTCCGCAGAACATTTAAATAAAAGAATGTTCTTTCAACAGACAAGATCTAGTTATCTAGTCATTTACATGTAAATAAAGAAAGTAATCTGGAAGATGGGTGGGATTTTTTTTCTGAATACACTGAGCCAGTGACTACCTTTTTAGTAGTGGAATTCCTTTTGCTTTTTGCACAAGTGTTTGAAGGCCAGGTTTTGGGGATGTCAATCATTTGTGACTAGATATAAAAGCATGTTTACTTTAATTTATGGGAGTATTCCACAAGAAAAAAAACTTTTGCAAACATTAATTTCATTCTGAATTCTGCCTCTAATTCTATTTTGAAGATAAATCATTTCTTGTGATGGACGAACATATCTTGACACATTTGATCATGTCTTTGGAACATAATAAAACTTTTTGAGTGCAAAAAAAAAATTTGCACATTGTAATCTTTAGCTTTTCCATATAGGAGCACATCTCTGCTGGGCATAAGGAGGTTGTCTGTTGATGAGTTCTGATTGCCTTGTGACACAAGTCATCTGTTGGTCTGGCCAATGCAATGTCTTGCTGTGTTTGGTTAATCTCTATGGCTGACTCAGAAATGCTGGTTTATTGGACCACCCATTGTCAAGTTCCTCAAAGACACAAGATTTAATTTTTAGGTTTTCTCATGTCTTTTTGAAAGGTGATAGGAATGGCCGCAGCAAGACTGTGAGACATGGTTAGGCTGCATGTGGGAAACTCTGAAGTAAACAGCAATATTTCTCACATAGCTGGGAAGCCTTTGCAGAAGTCAACTGCCCACTGGGAAGCCCCTTGCTTTCTTCCTCTAGAATCCTAACAGAAGAGCTACAGAAGAGGATCCTGGGAACAATGAAGGAGCAATCTATGATTCGATCTGCAACAACTGAAAACCAACAAACTGAGGGTCAAAGTTTAATTCAATGTAACATTTCTATCTCAGCAATAAAATCAGGAGTGTTTTAAGTTTCTAACTTCATATATTAACCTATCAAAGCTTCAATAATCTTGTCTGTAAAATGGAAGTAATACTAATATCTATGTCCCTGACTTATTTTATTTTTGTCCCTGACTTATTTTCAAGTTAAACCAAATCAGTAAATAAAGCCACTAGGACAGTAGCTAACACATAAAGGCTCAATAGGTATTAACAATCTCATTACTGCTGGTGTCAGTGTTACTGGTAGTAATTTTTGCTTTTCATCTTATTATTACTTGTTAATTTATGGTGTCTGTAAAGTTTAGCTGCAAAATTTGTAAGGGGAAATATGTTGAGCACTTCTCTTTGGGAGTAACGAGAAAGTGTCAATGTCCTTCTAGGAAGACCCATCGTCAAGCACTGGAGAATGTGGTATTACACTGAACAAATAGTAGAAAACTTTAATTCTGTACTTGGAAGGAAAGTGTGCTGTGGGATCCTTCTGTGCCTGAGCCAGGGTCCTGTGACTCAGTAGTGTTTCCCACTGCACTGAGATAACCTTCAAGATGAGCCAGGAGTCAGGGTAATGAGTTCACAGTTTTATTTGACAGCGCAGGTCTATGGTCTGTTCTTTACAATTCAGAAACCTGAACAGCTCCAGGATCCAACTGATATTGTTTGGGGCAGGAGATCAAATCAGCATCATTTGTAAATAAAACCAACCTTACCAGCCTCATATGGAGCCAAAGTCTACATTGGTGTTCTGTGAGGCTGTTGTAGAGTCTTCCTTGCTCTTAGAGTGAGTATTACATGCTTGAATGTTAATGGCTCTGATTAGGAAGTGCTGCCTAGGATCATGCCTGTTTTTTCTAAAATATGAAATAAATACAAAAAAGGAAAAATATTACTTCAAAGTATGTGGATATAGGATTAAGAACTATGCCTATTCAGAGTCCCTTTGGCCCAGGGAGGTAGGCTGACCCAGCATCAGCCATCGTTTTCCACCTGGCCTCCACCTGGCCTCCACCTGGGGACATCTGTTCCTTCAGATCCTATTTCTCACCTCCATACATGTGTACGAGAGTTTCCATAAGAAAAAGGGCTTCAACATGTAGGTTGACAGCCATGACAGCCTATGATGATGATGTCTTTTCTTGGAGAAAGATCTTTTAAATTTTTTGAGCCCAAAAAGTCAAAATGTATACACTTTTTGGAAAACCAGAATTTGTTCTGGATAATGATTTCTCCAGCAAAATTAGAGCCTGACCTAGTGGGCCTAACAGTTCTGGCTCCAGTAGGACTTCGTACTTGCAGGCCTGGACTCCCACCTACTGTGGGATTTGGTTTTGTGTTTAGCTTGACTCCTCAATGAGCAACTCCCACATTTCTGGTGATCAGCAATGTAGATTATGCTCTGGACGTGCCACTTGGAGTGGCTCTATAGGTGCTCTTTCTGCTCATCTTGGAAATAAAATACTTCTGACAGACAAAAATGTCACTATGTAAGAATCATAACAGATATTTAAAATCATGTTAAAGAAATATTAAGCTAGACATGGATGCTATTAATGAAATATTTCTGAAGAATATGTAACTTGGAAGGAAATTTGTTTGCTAATGACATGCTAGAAATAGTATCGAGAAATTATTAAAGCCCTGTGCACGGAAGGCAATCTTGGCTGAGAGTGGTGATGTGTGAGAATGGGACTCTTGTCTCTCAGAAATGCCATCCACCATCCCACTCATCTAAAGAATTCCTCAGTTTATTCCTAGCAGTTTATTTTTTCCTACATGAAACACTATGCTAGGCAAAAGACCTGTGAGCCCAGGCTCCTGGACTCTTCTAGTTCTTAATGCATGTTCTGTTTGTATAATTGTGTTTATAAATGAAGCCGTAGACATTTGCCACTAGACATGGGCTAAGAGCTCAAGAACAAGCTGCAGAGTCTGTGCCCTGCGGAACTTATCATGGGCAGGAGAAATCCTCCTGCAACCCCACTCTGCTTCCACAGAGCAGCAGGGTGCTTAAGTAAAGCAGACTACTGGTGAGTGCTCTTCTTCACAGAAGAGAAATGCATATCTTCCCCTCCAATTTTTCATCCTGAAGCAAGACATCTATTTTAGTCATTTTTTTTCTAAGTTTAGGGTGCATCAAATTCACAACAATTAGTCAAATAAAACGATTCACTAAGTATCTACTATTTTATCTAGCCAATGCCAGGCCCTAGAGGTATAAAAAATGAAAGAAAGAAAAAAAGAAAAAAAATTGAAAGGCTTCTACTCTGGAGAGACAAAAGCAACAAACTTTATGCAGGAAGAAAACATTTCTGCAGCTAAACGAAGGCAGGTGAACGTGGCTGATTGACAGGAGAGAGCATTAGGGGCTGGCTTGGTTCACGGCAAAGTAGAGAAACAAGAGCTGACTTGGAGAGAGGCTTAGAAGCTGTAAACATCGGAAAGGCTCTCCTGTCCTGCCTTCAGGGGCCAACTGACGCAGAATAGTGACTAAGGCCCGGTGTGTGGCATGGGGAGGGTCTGCTCACCTGGAGGACTCTCTGCATCCCAGAAAGGGCAGCTGCTTCTAATTTTAGCTCAAATGGCTGCAAACCATTCTTCTAATGTACCATAAGATCAATATTTTAGTTTTTAGCAGCCATTCACATCTGTCGCAATTTGGCTATGAAACTCTGTTAGTCACTAAGGTATCACAGGCGATACGATTACTGTATGGGTGGGGCCACCTCTGTAAAATTTGATTTACAGAAACTGAAGCAAATCCAGCAATGTTCCAGTAAAGCTTTCATAGTTTTCCAGTCTTTGCTCCATAGCTAACAGTTGTCTGATATGAGTTTTCAAAAGGACTCAGAAATCAAGATAAGCTGTAAAATAATTTGAGTTTTAAAATGTCAGCCCAAACAATTTTTTGGACCCTCTGATCCCATAGCAGCCACAGTGCACCCTCCATAAAAGGTGATGTGGTCTTTGAGAATCAGTAAATTTTAGAGCTGGTGTGATAGCTCAGCGGACTAAGTACCTGCTCAGGCAAGTGCAGGGACCGGGTTCAACCCTTGTCAACACATGCTGTGCAGGCTCCGTCCTGAGACCCAGGTGTGGTGACATATGCCTGTAATTCCAGTGCTGGAGAGGCTGAAAACAGGAGGATCGTTGTGAGTTCAAGTTGGGTTTTGAGACCCTGCATGCAATGCATTAAAAAACAAAAACAAAATAGAATTGGTAAATTTTGATAATTAAGAGGAGAAAATAGAATTTCTAAGAAGGAAAAATAGTCTGAGCAAATGATGAGAAGAGGGGAAGCAACGGTGATTTAGGAGCCTGGGCCCTGGGGAGGCCTGGCTGGGCCACACCTTGGCTCTGCCATCTGCTGTCCGGGAGACCTCAGACAAACCACACACTTGACCTTCCAGGATCACATTACCTCATTGTGCATCATGGAGATTGGGTTAAATTCATAATAAGACAATTCCTGGCAGGGAGGACTCACCAAGACTATTAGGAGGATGTACAACAGAGATCGGGAAGCTTATCCAGGCATGAGCCTGTAATCCTAGCTCTCCAGAAGCCTGAATCAGGAGGGTCTTTATGTTCAAAATCAAGCTGGGTGACTTGGTCATTTAATGAGATTCTGTCTCAAATTAAAAATATAAAAATGAGTGGAAGGTTAGGGCTATAGTACAGTATGAATTCCTGAGTTTAAACTCTAGGACTGCACAAAGCAAGAATGAGGATTATTTAACCCACCTAATGATTAGCAACAAGTGCCAATTCTGCCACTCACTATACATTTCCCATGACATGCATTTTAGTATTTGTAGCTCAGATTAATGTAGGCTACACAGGCAGACCCTTCACATTTGTTCTAGAGTTGATTCTACTCTTCACTCATCATTCACCCTGTAAATGTATCTTGCTCCCACTGGGGACCAGAAATTACAGGAACACTCAAGTAAATAATGGCAGGAGAGGTTGAAAAGAAAAGGACTAGCTAAGGAACTTTAGCATCTGCTGCTGCCCTGGCACAGAGCTCACTCGAAGCTGTGAGGTAAGTGGAGTCCCAGAGCCCAGGCTGCTCCTAGACCAGACTGCATGTTATGCTCATGGTCTTTCTTCTTGTTTATAGGTTTCCAAAGTGTGTTGTGCAAACCTCGGTGTAGGAAAGTGATTACAAGGTTCTGGGGAGCAGATATCTCGTCTATATCTATATTTCTGTTAACTAAATGCAGAAACAAATGAAAGGATCAATAAATAAAGTCACTCAAAGTGATGTCGCCAGAGCAATGTCACACTCATCTGTTCTATCCTTTAACATCTGATAGAGGGGTTCCTATGATCCTACAAGTAGAAAATGTTTGAAAGCCCCTGCAACACACATAGCACCGCTCTCAAAATGCGTTTGTATGAGCAGCCAGCAGGCAACACGTGATATTAAAAAACTAGTAAATAATAAAGTATCCAGGCTACATTACTGTAGTACAGTATCTCCTCTGGGCCAGATCCAAGGATCAGATACTAGTAGCAGATGGAGACCGATGGGACCCTGCATCAGAGGTGCAGAGTCCCCAACAGCCTGGCAGCACTTCTCAAATTTGCACACGTGTCTTTTCCAGGTCCCCTTCCTAAGAACAGACATCATGTGCTGTGCACTCTCTAGGCAAGAAGGACAGGTGCTTTGGAAGAAAATAATAGGCTCTTTTCTCACTTGACATTTGGATTTGCATATGTGTCTCCAGCATGGGAAGTAACAGAAAGATTTGCATCTGGGAAAAAGCTTTGCATTTGTCCTTTTGTCTGAAGCCCCATAGACAGTAGGCCAGCCCATTGGCCATCCCTTAGCAGGAGGTGGTGCAGCTGAGAAAGCTTTTGTCCTCTGCATCCTGTGGCAGTGTCTTGTGCTGTAGCACTATGAATTGCTTGCGCTTTGGTGGCTGTGATCAGTGGCAGGATAGGAACAGCAGGGCCTTAGCAGTGGACTCAGTTCATTAGCACCTTGAATTTGCAGTGCTGGAGGGCCAGTGGGCCTTGCAGATTTAGGGGAGGCCTTTGCTGTCTTTGGAGCCTGAGGAAGGAGTGTGCTTTACTCAAAGCACTGACACAGGTAGGTGTGCAGGTGAAGGTTAATTGGCCCACAAAATGAATTTCATGATGCTAATGTGACCTCATTGGTCCTCACAGCATGGTGAGGCCTGAGGATATACAAACTGGGTTAGAATCTGCACTGGCAGCACTTGCTTGGCACTGTTAGCTCAGTGTCTGCACCCACGTGAGCTGGGCCCCATAAAATGCAGCCCCTCTTGCAATTGTTCTTTGTAAGTCTGCTTTGTAACTCTTCAGATGAGGTTTTCTTAGAATCTATTGTATTAGGGAGCCCCAAATCTATAATTTCCTTCTAATGAGGCCTGTTAATTTGATGACAGCATTATCAAATATAAACACCGCCCTCCTTTGGTCTGTAGGGTGCCTCCTAATGAGATGGATCCAGGGGGAGCAGCGAGTTGCCAGCCACATTAAAGAAGCGAGTGTCCCTGACTAAGGAAGGCCTTATTAATGATTTTAGTCCCAAAGGAAGAGACACACAGAAAATCTTCAGAAAGGAAGAAATGGCAGTGGTGAAATCAAAGCAACCCAGATGGCCTATAAACAGACTAATTATGTGGAAGACCCAGAAGCAACTCTGAAGTTTCCTCCCCAGCTGCCCGTGGAGTCTGCCAGGTAGCCAGATGCTGGCAGGGTGAATTCGCCTTCCACAGGTCGTCAGCAAAATGGTGCTGCACATTTCGTAAATAATAGCAACCCCCACCCCCAGTACAACTCTTTAGGTAACAAAGGAACCTTTCAGATCTTTATGGGCAGAAGTCTAGAAGCTTTATAAACCTCCATTTTACTCAAGAAATAAAAATTAGCAGTTCGCTGTTGTGGCTACAAAAACCATAATCCCAGAGCCCTGGGCATGTTTGTTTGTTCACGTCCATAAATATATTGTTATGCTAAGGACAGAAAGTGGTTCTAGCATAATGTTAACTAATTGTCAGGTAGAGTGAAAGGGTGAAACTTTGATAAATGAATTCGTTTTATGTCATTGTTTTCTTTATCTTCTTAGAAATATCAAGCTCAGTGCTTGGCTCGGATGCTGAAATAAGATGCCTTGATTGAAATGCTTTACTCATTCTCCAAGCCTTGTTGCAGCTTTTGTGACCCCTGGCAGGCACTGGAGGGCAAGGAGTACAGTGCTGGCTTGAAAATTGAGTTTGGTGATTTCAGCAATGTTT
>PVKN010039114.1:0-10934 GCA_004027915.1 Capromys pilorides | reverse complement strand
TTATTTAGCTAAACCTACCCCCCACCTTCCCTCTTATTCATAGTTAAATACTCAGTATGCTCAGAGCTTGGAAAACCGCTAGAAGCCCTTAATGGCTCACTGATTTTAACTAAAGAGCTAGGTGCGTATCCCTTATAAATGAATTGAAAACAATTTTTATTTTAGCATTAATAGTTTTCCTCAAATGAAAACAAGCTTCTTAGTCTAGGAGAATAGTCTGGAGTAGGACACTTATTAGCATATCTTTTATTTTAAACTCCAGGACAAACATTCTAAAACAATATCTATTACAGGGGGACAATTGTGCAGATTTTTTTTTTTTCCATTTTCTAATATTCCAGCAATGGATTTCCTTTGAGCAAAGGGTGATATAACTAAAATGCAAAGCAGAAGACTCGGGAAGAACAGCAGGAACACATAAAATCAATTTAAGACAAACAATATTTAATCTTGTCATAGTTTAAAGCTAATGGAGTGACTGTGGTAGAGCCTTTCATTTTTCATGAGGTCCACATTCTCAGAGCAGGTTCTATGCCATTGAAAGTGTATTTCTGATTAAGAGTAATGAGGTGCCGATCTGAATTTTGATCCAGCCAATACAGAAGTAACATGTTTTAAAGATGTCTGTGTATTTTAGGTACCACAGTAGCAAGGATGGCACTCCACTGCATGATAAGCTTTCTCAAAATTAAAAGATAGGCAAATCAAGTATTACCCCAGCTTTCTGTGTCTTAAGCAACTGCATAATTTCTTTTAGAAGCTACAAATGGTTGCATTTATGCCCTTTTCCCTGAGTAATTCTGCATTGCATGCATTTTGGTTCAATAATTTTTCTCCAATCCTTTGAAAATACATGACAGTCTGCAAACTAACAATGATATAAATTATAATCTTGATTAAAAACAGAGAGAAGAGCACTTTGTTTTTTTAGGTAAAAGAGGAAGTTCAATAGAATTAAATCAGTATGATAAAAATTCTATTTTTATGTCAGTGATCTCTTTTTTTCCTTTTTCTCTGTAGAATACTAAAACTCTTTAATTTTGGAATCCCTGAAGCAGTTACAAAACAGGGGTACAGTCATTTGTAAAACACTGATTTTCAGATCATATTTATTAAAAAAAAATCCTTTTACTGTGTGAATATGAGAGGTTGTAAAATGAAAACCTTTCAACAAGTATCACTATTCTTTAAAAAAGTATTTTCGTGTTTATTATGTAAGATTGTTTTAACATTTCAGTTGTGAAAAACAACTCTTATTCATGTAAAATGGTAATACTATTTTCTTTTAAACAGAAGCATTTTTTTTAAAAGCACTACTATTGACTGAAGTGATTAAAATAATGCTTCCCATATCTTTTCTACCTTCTTTGTCCCCACAATTCTGTTATCTTAGTATTTTTGATTTGGAAGCTTTATTGTAAGTGGTCCATTATGAATTTAGTACACTGTTTTGAGGTGCTGTGAAGTCCAGCCCAGATAGTAATGGTACCTCAGGAGGACAGCTGCAGTTTCTTTTCCTAACTTGCTCAGGGAAAACAGGTAAGGACATGAACCAGTGTACAATGACCCTACGAGGTCAGCAGCTTTCGCATCTGACATCCATCAGATAGGAACAATCAAGAGATGTTCTTATCAATTACAGGAGATTACTGTTAGCCCTGGAAAGTTGGAATGGGGAGAAACACTTCCTTTTGCTTTTTTCCTCAAAGGATGGCATCTATATCTGCTAGAAGGGGTTTAGAAAAGAACTTGCAAATGCTTCAAGGGCAAGAAAGTGAATTCTAAGAAAAATGCAGTTGATAGTATCTAGAGACTTAGTACAAAAAGCTTTCATTAACTTTTAATGCTCTAGTTAGATAGAAAAGTGTGACACAACATGGAAACATTAAATACCAGTACCAATAAAGATTAAGGGTCTCAACTGTTCCAATTACCCGATTAAATATCAACAGTTGGAATATTAAAGAATACTTGAGTCAAATAGAATTTATTTTTATGTTATTTTTCTGGAGCTAGCTATTATTCCCTAACTTTGTTACAGAAGCTAGTAAGACAAGTGACAATTTTCTTCAGGTATAAAAGCAGTTCTTAACAGAAGTGAGACTCTTCTGCTAATGAAAAAGAGAAAATTGTGTAGTCTGTCTTTCTCTCTAATTTACATGATTTCTTTTAAATAAAATCATTTACTCAGTGACAGTAAATGCAACCAGCAGATGTTTGGTTATTTGCTGAGGCAAGACAGTAGATTAACTGATGGAAGTATCAATTGCAGTTATTAAAATAGATGCTATTTAGGAGAACTGTGGGATTCAGAAATAATTATTCATATAATTAGAAATTGGAAATGAGTCAACAGGAATTGTTTGGCATAAAGAGAGACATTCGAAATGACTTTAAGTATGGTTCTAGCAGAGTATATGCAATGCATTTAACAAAAACATTAAATTTGCCATTGTATTTCTAAGATCATGCTTCAGTCTTTGAGACAGACTAAATTTAGTGCAAAGAAAATCCTGATAAATTACATCTCTGTTGGCAACAGTTTACTTAAATATCTCCCAGGCTGGATATACTTCAAAATTTATTTTTTTCTCAATTAATATATTTCATGTTTATTGGCTCAAACTGTTGTCTTTTAGTTGGCTATTAAACAGGACTGAAATATACAGAATTCATTTAACATTTGCTTGTTGTAGAAAATTATGTCATTCTCCCTCTTGTCTTTGAAATGATAGCATTGAAGAAAATATCAGAATAAGTAGTCATATGTACAAGAAATTGAGAATAAATTATTACACAACATAGGAAAAAGAGTCCCTCTTGAATACATTGTGTCAAAATTAGCCTCACTGCAGAATGGATATTTGGATGCAGCCCGTCTGAAGGACTTGAAAACTACTTAGAACGTACAAACTCTGCATTAAAAAAAAAAGGCTGTAACCAACCCCTGAAAATTAGAACAGTTTTGATAATCAAGGATTTTATCTCCACATTAAATCAAGGCCAAATTAAGAAGGCTATGATCCTAAGGCACGCAGCAACATTTGTTAAACAAAGTCAAAATTAATGACAAACAAAATCAAGTTTTCTTTGTGGCTAATTTTCAGGCAGCTGCATCCAAATATAAAAGAGCCATCAAAGAAAGATATCCATTAATTATTAACTCCGAACAACTTCAGAAAGCAGAGCCCTTAAACCTCCATTGACATCTTTCTGCCAGTCTCCTAATCTCCGCAAGTTGTGGGTAAGAGTTGCATTACACACAGCATGTCATCAATCTCGCCTTTAACAACTGCAGCTGCTGAGCGCTGTGCCGCAGCCTGCGAGACCACACGAGCAGAGCGATAATTTCTGCAAAGCAACGTTTACAGTCTCACGTTTGGAATAATTTCCTGGGTTCCTGTCCCACTCTCAAGTGCAGAATAGGGTGTCAGTGGTGCCAGGACGTCACCCAAGATGCAAAAGAATTGTTGTTGTTGTTATGGTTGAAGTACAGAACAACTGTCATAATTTAAATGCTGTGCCACGGTATAGATTAACCCAGTTAAATCTATAGCCTGCTCTGGGCCTTTTCATTACAACATGCAAGGAAAAGTTCTAGCACAAGTGACTGTGATAAAACATGCGTGTGCATCACCCTGGTATGTAAGCTAGTGAGATTGTGAATTATGGGCAGTATCTTCATTGGAGTTAGACCTTTTTCCATGTTAGCACACTTCTAACTAACTGTATTGCAAATATTAAGAGAAATTTCATTTTGATGAAAACGTGCTTCAAAAATACACACGTCAATATTTTTACAACTGTAAGATCAGATTTATAGAATTCTGAGGCCAGAGCACGGAGAAATAAGACTTTTTTCGTTTGTCACAATTTTGTTTTGCAATTTGGTATCATCACAGTAGACTATTACCCTACAGGACAAGAAATAAAATATTCATGAAGAGTGTCTCCAATATTAATGTTAATCTGGTGGGAACGATAATTTTTCTAAAATGTCTTAAAATGGTTGTCAAAATGAATATCGCTCTCTCATGTAAATTTTTGAGTTTTGAGATTACTTTCTGCAGATGTATTGCTATAGAAAGGGAACAACTGTAATGTGACAGGGACACTATTATTCACAGACCCTTTTGGCTGCTGCTCTCTTATTCTATCTCCAGTTCTCTTTTTCTCATTTCTATCTTTTAAAAATCTTATCAGAGTACAAAGGAGGAATATTCAACTAAATTAAGTGTGTAGCTATTATTTTTCCACATGGAAAATACCAGCACATTTGAATATGCATATAACAACAGCCCACAGCAGTGAAAACAAATAACAAATATTTATTAGCAGATCAAATTGATTTATCATAAGCTTCCTAACCTGTGAGTTATAATCCATCTGACTACCTGCAATTCCTCAGTCCATCTCTTTATAACACCAAGTGAGAATGATTTGAAATTAAAATGTTAACTTTTCAAACCAATCTAAAAAGAGCAGGCTGAGGAAAAGTGTATATATGTGTGAGGATTCATATTTAAAGGTTTTATCTCTTTACTCTATTTGATTAAAGGCCTTGTATGGAGTTAAGCAGTAAATCCTGCAGAATAATTAGTGGCTGCTAGTTTTTTCCCTCCCCCGTCCCCCCACCCCCATTTAAATGAAAGCTTAAATGGGAGAAAATGGAATGTCAGGCAGAAACTGGTTCGTACCAATCATAATAATTATAATCTATTAGAATTAAGCCATAATCATTAGAATTTCTTCTTTTCTCCTACCTTTGATGGCCTGTTTCATCTGTTTCATTAAAGCTGTGATTTTTACAGATGCTCTTGATGTTCCTATGTTTTCATCAGAGTCTAAGGCAGCCTGAAGGGAAAAAATAGCTCTCTGCCTATAGAAATATATGTTAATACATTAGTCACTTGCAGCAAGCAACTTTTGCAATATGTGTGTCTGGGTGTCTGTAGTTGTCTTTATTTAGGCCTGTCCAGCATTTTGCTGTGTCCTCCTCTTGCCTGGCAGCTGGACCCTGACCTTCAAGTTCTTTTTTTTTTTTTAAGAAAAAGAAAAAAAAAGAATTCTTTTCAGATTCCAAGTTCCCCCCTTCTTACCCTCCCACTGACACCATCCTATTCAGCACCGGAGATAACTTTATTCATCTACACATCATTGTATCAAATTCAATAGGCAAACTGCTTCCACATGCCTCACAGCCAGGCAGGACAGTTACGTCTTCATCCCCCCAGCCTCCCAACAGCCCCCGCTGCAATGAGATTTTGCTACCATCTTTTCAGGCATGAAATGAGCACGGTTACAAAAAATAATTTCAAACAAGTGTTTCACTACTCTGTTGGGTCACTGTAGATGTATTTTCCTGCAGACTACTCAATTAGATGGAATATATTACCACCAGGCTGAGTTGCTCAGAATCCTCTGTAGGTAGTGCATGCTAGCAAGGAGGAAGGGGATCTGTTTATTCATTAAGCTCCATAAACTGCTGCCATAGATTTTGATGAAAAATGTGCTTGCGTTGAAAGTGTTTGCGTTAGTATGAAATTAAGAGGCTCAGACCTTCTAAAGTGACACCATAATACAGCTCGCATGAAAAAAAAAAAAAAAAATGGAACAGAGAAATTCTCTTTTGCAAGCCACTGAAAGCAAATCTCTTCTCAGAAAGCAGAATATTATGATGCCTGACAGACTGATTTTGAAAACGTGGAATTAATATTTTCTTTGTTTTTCTTTTTTGTCTATTTCCTAGATTCTACAACACTTTGATTGCACTTTTGGGAGTTTGGAATTCTTAGAGAAAAATAGAACTTGCTTAATGTCTCGAACATCAAATAAGTGTTTGATGTGGGATGCTCTTGCTACAAAATCAGCCTACTGTCTTCAGCCAGGAGGACTGGGTATCAGATTAGTTTACAGAGAGGGAACAGATCTTCCTACGTGGATTCCCAATGAGGTAGACAGCGGGTTTTAACAGGGAAAAACAGTTTTATTCATCCAGACCTGGATTTCTCTTTGAAACCTTCATAAAGATTCCTTCTACAATCAAAAGATCTTTTAGGACTCTGATGTTTAACAGAAAAGAAGAAAAAGAAAAAGAAAACGAAAAAGAAAAATCTGGGTTAAAACAGTTTTAACTTAATCGCACCCCCCACCCATTCTTGGGAAGCTCCCCTCCCCCATATCTGAATGCAAAGCTTGAAAAGAAAGTCGAATGATTAAAATTAAATAGAGCATCTGAAGTCTTTAAATCAGCTAGCCACTATAAAACATTCTAGATCCTGAAGATAGAAAAGATCTTTTTAAAAGCAGACTTACATCATTGACTAGGTGCTTCCTACTCTAGCTTCTATATGTTTACGTAGCAGGCATTACAGACATTGGGAAGGATTTGAGAATTTCAAAAGGGAGAAGTTTATACATCAGTGCTGCAAGTTGCAAAACACTGTTGATATTCAAATGTTTATTGTGCAAAATCTGGGATAAGCTTCGGCCTGAGGGCCCCTCTAAGTGCCTACAACTCTTGCTAATTCCTCTCAGCATTGAGACCCGCACAAAGGCCTTAATCCAATTCCACTTTTTTTTTTTTTCCAGAAAGCCTATGCTATTTTCTCTCACATAAACTAACAACACTACCCCATCACACTGCAGAGCTGGTCAAAGAGAAAGCGCCCTCTGTTTATACTTCGCCAACACTTTGTGCGTCTTGGGCAAGCATGGCATGGAAGTTTAAGTGGTTCCCCAGGCCCCAGCACATCTTTGGGGGAAGGGGGAACCCTTCAGGCATGAACGTGTTAATTTTTAAGGAAGAAAAATGTACTGTGGGGTTTCAGCTTCTCCTCATCTCTTATCTGCAAACAGAAATTGATAGACTAAGCTGCGTTCTTGCACGTCTGATGTAACTGATAGAACTCAGGTTTTCTTTGCTAAGATACCTCGGCACATTTGATAAACTGAGATTGTTTTTTTCCTTTGGAGACTTTTAGTTGTTCTCTCCCTCTCTCTCTCTCTCTCTCTCTCTCTCTCTCTCTCTCTCTCTCTCTCTCTCTCTCTCTCTCTCTACCTCTTTCCCCCAAGTACATTTCATTGCTTTTCATAATTTCCTGCAGGAATTTCTTAAGATCACATAAATAATATCCCTTATTTTCTTGCAATTACAAATCTCCTTTGTTAAACAAGCTGATTCACCCCAAGATCTAGGCATATTTTTTGCACCTGTAATTTTGGGGAGAATTTTGAATTTCAGGTGGGCATATTGCTCAAAAATAGTAACTCCAGTCAGTATTTGGCAGGGGAAATCAGGTGTTTGCCTCTGATTGTGAGTATACAAGTAACCAATTATACTAGCAATTAAGTAACTGTGTATACAATTAGAAATGAGTACAATTGTGCTCTGGAAGTGAATTATAGAGGTGGCAATAGGCAACCAAAGTGTGGAGGGGTGTGAGTCAATTTCAGAGTTGTACTTTGGCAGCTGGTATCACCCAAAATCAAATGAGCTAGAATTCTGTGTCTTAATTAGAGAGAAAGATGTCCTATTTCTATTGATTTCTACTCCAAATGTCAAACTGAAGCACATATTGGCTACTTTCGACTGTTTCCATATTGCCATAAAACCAGATCAGGGAGATAGCTCAGTGGAATAAGAGCTTGCCTGGCAAGTGCAGGGTCCTGAGTTCGATCCCTGATACTGCCAACTCCCTCACAAACAAACAAAACATATTTCCATAAAACCAATGAGAAGAAATTCTGGTGGACAGCTTTGAAGTTCCTGTGTTTGGCACTGAGGTAGTCACTGTTTCTGTCTTTGTCCTGAGAGCGACTATCCTGTGTTCAATAAGCACCTACAACAGAAAGCAAGATGCATTAGATACAGGATGGAATATGTCTGAAAAACCTAATCTTTGCAGCAAGAAAAAGTTGTACCCATGACAAGATTAAGCTATCAATAGCAATATTCAGCAATTTTTTAATGCCAATAGTTTGAAATGGTGTTCCTCCTGAGCTGGATCTCAGGAGCAGAAATCAGTCGTCTACAAGATTCCCCAAATTAAATCTCAAATAGTTAGACGAAGATGTTTCTATCATCAGCCTGTGCCAGAATAAACACAAAGAATCAAGTCAATCTCAGACTCTAATGCCATCACACGTGAAAGCCTGGAATAAATCTTCTCTCTTCTGAGATTATATATTTATTTGAGTGGAAGCACTATGGTATACTTTCCTCTTTTAAGACTCTCTGATTTTTATTTTTAGTACTCAAAATTATTTAAGAATACTTTGAGCTAGGGAAAAAAATGGATAATCAGCCAGTGGTGAGCAAGGCGGACATGACAAAGCAGGGCAAATCCTCCTTCAATGTGGTCTGGTAGCTCCTGGTCAGCTACATATAACATTATCAAAATTAAATCACTTACATAATTAGTGTTTTCACCCTTGTAGGACTTCTCAGTAGACAGGGTAAAGGTTTGAATGAGCATGGAAATAAATTTCAGTCTTTGCTCCGGAGGTCACTCCCTGAGGTGGATATGTGGTGTGAGGAGTCCGGATGTGCTCTGTTAGGAAAGGGCAGGTAGCGAAATCACAATTTCTCCTAAAAGTGGTGGGGATATAACTTAAACCCCAGAAGCACAAAATGGTGCCCTTTCAATAGTTATGCTGAAAGAACAAGCTGGTATTTTTTTTTTTTTTTTAAGTATATGTAGTATGCAGCCTCACGGTTGCCATTTGAAGCATAAAGAAGCGGTACAAACTACAGTTGGTTCTTGTCTGTGTTCTAATGGTCAGTTGTTGGGTCATGTGTGTAGCTAACAGTATCATATTTTTGTAATTTACATGGCTTGGGAATGTGTGTGAGATCCAAAGTGTTTCTTTTGGAGGAGAAGAAAAAAGAAAGGAAGGAAAGAAAGAAGAAGGGAAGAGAGGAGACAATAAAGACCTATGTGAAGATAGGCTAAACTCAAGCCTTTTATTGTTCAAAATCTACTGTGGTGATTATTTGGAAGAAAAATGGTGACTTTGGGTTACTTCATTTGTTAAGGTCATTTCTCCTCAGTGAGGCTCACCAATTCCATTTAGGGTATGGGGATCCTATGTTAGGATCATGTGAAATGCAAGTTAGCAGGAAAGAAGTAAGATGGAGCTCCACACACAGAATTAGGGTTTCTGAATGGGTTATGGCTTTGTACCCTCAATCTGAAACTTAACTGCTTTCATTCCTGGCAGGTCATCAAAGACTGTGGGATCCCTGATCGAGCATGTGGTCATCTGGAGAACGCCTATGCTAACTGATGAATGAGCACAGTTGGTTCTTATTTTGGCATTTAGCAAAAACAAGACAACAGCCCTAATGGACGAGAGGACACTACTTGTAAGTAGGGAAAGTTCTTGCCTAACAGTCAAGGTTTTCATACATGAAGTGGTCTCTGACACACACACACACACACACACACACACACACACACACACTCATGGTTAAAAAAATAGCATAATCCCAAGAATAATTCATTCAAATGTAGCATTTCTTTTCTTCAATTTAGTACACAAAAGCTCACATTAAAAAGATAATGATGGTGTGTTGGTTGCCGGACCTCAGTCCTTAGGGCTTTCTGTTATCACTCTGTCACAATGCTAAGCATCCCAATCACAGAGTTTGCATTGGGTTACATTCTGCTCTTCAAAACTCAGGATGATGTCTGCCTCTGGAAAAGAGTTATTTGCCCAAGCTTATGCTGATATGAAAGCAAAACATCATTTTCCCAGACTCTGGATTGGAAACCTTGGGTGGCTGGCAAAGCAGCCCAAAGAATGGTGCTCCCTGGTACCCTTTTGGTTTCTTCCAAGCTACTCTTCTGCTAAATGAGACACATCAATTCTATTCAAGGTGCAACAACCAGGAAAAGCTCATTTAAACTCCCCTCTCAACTGCTTTATCCCACCTTCTAAACTCGAAAAGAAACAGGCAGAAAGGGGCTCACAAAAGCCTCTTCTCCCCACGGCCCTTGTAATAGGCTCATTAAGCACCCGCCTGGGCTTGTTATAAAATACTTTGGAAGCAGCCCGTAAGTAGCTGTTTGTAACAGATAATATCAAATTGGAGAAACATGTAAAAGCACATACAAAAAGAGTAAAATGAGATGTACTCTAATGATACCAGCCAAGCAAGCGGGGAAATAATTAGTCACTCCGTGTACATGCTTTAGGGTTTGTGGCAGGGCTAATTTCATTTCACTTCCACGTCAACTTTTACTTTTGGTGTTTTGTATATGGGTTAAATAAATGATGTTCTACGGGGAAGTTTGCATCACAGAAAATTAAAAGGTGTTGTTGTTTCACTATGGTAGTCATAGTATTTATTAAACATTGTTTAAAAACATCTCTTAAGGCATGTTATGTGGTGTTTTGATGTTTTCAATTTTTATCGGACACGAATCTGTGCTATACAAGCTAGTCTAATTTGAATGCACCTTTTTATTTATAGTAAAGTAATATTGTTTATTTTGGAAATGTGAGTGCTAAAATTGAGGTTAGTGATGCAGGGGTGATGCTCAGAGCCTGTTGTGTTTTCTGTAAGAAATGGGTGGAAGAAACCATCTGATTGCTGTTCACAGAAGCTGCGTCTCCACACTCAGGGAACTCAGATCACCACTGCTACCTGTGAAATAAACCACAGGTTAGGTCAACAGCATTTTTATATGCACTGCACTGGTTTTTGCTCAAGAGAAATCTTTCACTTTGCAGAGAATTGCGCTCACAGCCTCCCTTCAAAAACTGAAGCAGTTTTTGTTTCTAAAGCTATGAAACATACTTGCATACTTCATCAGAAAAATGATATTGATAACAACTTTGGAGACACTGAATATTTTCCATCAGGCATAATTATGTAGCACCCCATTTATTTCATCCATTTTTCAGGTAAATAGACAGGCATGTGAACT
>PVKN010039113.1:0-10939 GCA_004027915.1 Capromys pilorides | reverse complement strand
TTGTATATCGTATGTATGAATCTGTAATCAATTCAGAATACTCATGTAGGTTTTGAATAGGTTAATATATACAAAGTTGTCAACTAAGAAAAGTTTCCATGGTAGTAAAGAATTACTATGAATAAAACATAACATAAATACTGCAATGGCAAATATATGAACAGAACTTCTAACAGTAAGAGGATAGGATATCACACAAAGTTCTAGTATATTGTGGACACAGACAATGTTCATGACTCTTACTTAAAGCCAGGTGTCACTTGTGGGATTAAGCTACTGCTATTTCCTTGATTACTACCCTGTAGAACCAGACAGAATCATGACCCATAGGGTGCAGGAGAAGTCCATTTTTTGAGTATGCTCATGGAAATATTTTGCTGTTGTATACAAAAGAATAATTGAAAAACTGCTGTTGTGAACATTTTCTTCTGTGTTTAATTGTTTGCTCTATTTGGTGAGTTCTTTCCATTCTCATTCATGGAGTTGTGGTCATTTGGATCCCTCTCTAGAATATTTTTTAGTAGTCTGTGTAGTGTTGGTTTGTCATCACGAATTTCTTTAGTTGTTCTTTGTCCTGGAAGTGTTTCACTTCTCTATTAAACTTGAAAGAGAGTTTAGCAAGTATAGTAGTCTGGGCTGGAATTGGTTTCCTTGCAAGACTTGAAGTACTTTGCTCTATGGTCTTCTTGAAGTGATGGTTTGTACAGAGAATCTGCTTTTATTCTAATGGGTTTTCCTTTAAATTTGATGTTTCTTTTCTCTACTACACTGTTCCTGTGCTGAATTTTGAATTTCTGGGATCTTGATTATTATATGTCTGTGTTTTTTTTTTTTTTCAGTACCAGGGATTGAACTCAGGACCCCGCACATGCCAGGTAAGCCTTATTCTACTGAGTTATCTACCTGGCCCGTGATTATTATATATCTGGGTGTGGTTTCAATTGAGTTGATGTTATTTTGAATTCTATATGCTTCAGTTCCCTGGGTGTCAAATTGTTTCCCCATATTTGGGAAGTTTTCCACTATTATTTCTGCCCATATTATTTTTATATCATTTGTACAGACTACTTCTTTCTCGTTGGTGCCTATTAGTCTTACATTGCTCATCTTTGCATCGTCTTGCAGATGTTGAATTATTCTTTCTTGCATCCTAGTTGTTATTAAGAGATCTTTTCTTACCTCTTCACTAGCAGCAATGGTGTCTTTAAGGTCTGGAAGTCTATTTTCATTTTCACTGAAATAGTTTTTCCAGCTTGTGATTGAGGTTTTAAGTTCCTGTATAGCACTTTGAATCAGCTGCATACATTCTATTACTTTTCTATATTGCTCATTCAAGGATTCCATCATTTTTCTGTTATCCTCTTTTTTTTTTATCAGTGTCTTCATTAGAAGCACTTAGTACTTCTTCTATTATAGGTATTCTCTTTTTTTTTTTTTACTTCAGAAATTATTTCTAATCCTATTTCCTTTATACTTTTCTGCAGTTGTTTCTTTACTTCAGATGCCATTATCTCAGAAATTTCAGGTGTGTGATTTCCAATTTCTTCTATGCTATCATCTCCTGTATTTGTTCTGGGTGGACTCAGGGCCTGGGAGAGTATTTTGCTCCTCTTTGTTATTTTGTATAGCCCTGCCTTCTGACCTGTTGTATAGAGCTTTGGTTGAGTTCTAACCTTAGTACCAGGTCCGGATCTACCTAGTTCTAACTCGTCCAGGTGGGTGTGTCTTAGATCTGCTGCTGAGCTCCACTTCTTCCTGCTGCAGCCCTTGGAGGTGAACCTGCTATGCCACTCTGGTAAGATGTTCTGCTCCTTGGTCAGCAGGGTGGGTCTTGTCTCTAGTATCTCTGCAGGGAGTTCTGTGGCAGTTTTCCACACTGGGCCTGTCTGATGGATGAAGTTTATGAAGTTCCTCTCAGATGCCAGGCTTTGTTGCTGGTTCAAATGAGTTTCCAGGAGGCCCTGGACAGTCTCATTCATACACTGGGCTTGGTTGCTGGGTTGGATGAGTTGCCAATACAAACAAGTTTAATGAAGAAAGACCATGAGTACAGAATTTTTGATAGAAATAGTACTTGGTTTGATAAAGAGATGTAGGATACACATAGACAATTTATTGTTCAGTGTATATGCTTGATTTTTTTAAAAAAAAATAATAGAAAATACTTTTTAAAAATGTGAATGCAATTAATGTTAAAGCAATGCAATGAAAATGCATTTGAGAATATATAGTAGAAGAAGCTTTGCAACATAATTTTTTACTAAGAATTTTGATATCCTATCTAATACTTTTCTTGAGAAAATGCTATGTTTTAAAAATATAGAATGGCTGGCGATATAGCTCAGCAGAATAAGCGCTTGCTTAGGGAAGCACAGGGGCCAGGATTTGGTTCCTGGCCCCACCTGCCGTGTAGACCTGGTCTAGAGCATGCTGGGCCAGCGATGGAGTCGGGGAGCAGTGGCACGCACCTGTAATCCCAGCACTTGGAAGGCAGGAATCAGGTGGATCACTATAAGTCTGAGCTGTGTAGTGAGACCCTGTAGAAAAGAAGAAAGAAAGAGAAAGAGAGAGAGAGAGAGAGAGAGAGAGAGAGAGAGAGAGAGAGAGAGAGAGAGAGAGAGAGAAAGAAAGAAAGAAAGGGAAAAAGAAAAAAATATAGAACCTTTTCCATTGCTTATTTTATTCTTAATTTCATGAATGAGAGAATTTGCTGTGGGCATAAATATTAGATTATTCTCAAATGTTCACTTCACACCTCATATTTTACTGTATATTGTGACCTTTAAGTTTGTGTTTTTGAAAACAATATGATATTTTAGCAATACACTAATGATAAAATTAACTACTAACTGATGAATGACAGCTATCATGTTATATTCTGAATGTTGAAAAATCCAACGTTGAAGAAAGAATTCTAAAGAATATTGTAGTTCATATGTAGTTATCAAAATAGATGAAAGTAGATCTGAGGTCATTGGGCAGAGTTATACCTGAATGTCATCAACATAAGAACTCTAAACCTGAAGATAAACAAGTAAATCCATTCATGGAAGCAAGAGATGGATGAGACTCTTCACGCTCTTCTTACATTCAAATTGCTTAATTTAATGCGATTAAATTTTGATTGATTGAATTATCTCAATGCCTACTTTAAATGGTAAATCTCATCACAATCTATATTTACTTTAACATATTCAATATGTTTATTCTTGTTCCTATCTTGCATAAAATACTGAAAAATGCTACAGATAGAAAGATAATTCAGTCCATATCATATTTAACAGCTGAAACTAAACCCGTTTACACATCATGAGCTACAGTGATATGCAAATGCAGAGGTTACAGAATTATTCAATGAGGGTCAGTGAGATAGCTCAGAATCGGCTTCTTCTGGACGTGTAATAGTGTCAGTATAACAAAAAGGGAAAACAATCTCAAGTAATAAAACAGTTACATATAACAAGAGATACATAAAGTATTTCCTAGGACTCTTGGATTCAATGAAAGCAAATGGAGGGCTGAGGAGATAGGTCAGGGGTACAAGTGCCTGCCTGGCAAGTACAGTGTCCTGAGTTCAATTCCTGCTTCTGAGAAAAAAGCAAATGGAGATCCCTAGCATGCTGTGCTCACCCCACTCCCCAGGGCCCTTTGAGACCATGATTGAGACAGGGCATGGTGGCATGCACCTGTCATCTTAGCTCTTAAGAGGCTGAAAACAGGAGGATCATTACGAGTGAGATCTAAATGGTGAGACCTCAGAGACCCTGTACTAAACACAAAAAAGAAAGATGGAAAGGAGGGACAGAAGGAAGGAAAGAAGGAAGGAAGGAAGGAAGGAAGGAAGGAAGGAAGGAAGGAAGGAAGGAAGGAAGGAAATATGCTGTGGTGCTTCTCAAAATTCCATTTCACCCAGTACTACTCTGGCCCCCATCTCTGGGCATGCTGAAATGGCCACGGAGATGGGGCATGGTGGTGCATGTCTGTAACCCCAGAGTTTCAGGGGCTAAAGACAGGAGAATCACTAGGAGTCTGAGCTGTGTAGCAAGACCCTGTACCAAATACACTATATATATATATATATATATATATATATATATATATATATATATATATTCAATGAAAGCAAAAAAGACTGATCAATTATAATGTAGGTTTTTAAGTGCTTTACAGATAAGTAGCATGCATATATTCCCTGAGGACTAAGAAAATTTTCATGGCCATTAAGAATAAGGAAAATGCACTTTTCTAGGTAGAAGAGAGAGTTTACTTGGTGACACGGAACATACATTGGTCAAGGAGTAGCAAGAATATTATTTTCTGTTGTGGCATTTTAGTGTTCTTACCAGGTGACATGCAACATAATGAACAGTAATATGATGAAATACAAATAATATGTTCAAAGCGCCCTCATACTTAAGGTTATGAGGTAGAGTGCACATTTGCTAAATTATGTCCCATTTCATTGTGTTTTCCATTGAGTATGAGTGCTGTCATTACAACTTCCTTCTGTGGATATCTTAACAAAGTATTTTACTTAATGTATTGAAGAAGCCACAATGCCTCTGAGCTGCCTTCTTGTAAGCCTTGTCACTTCTTAGGAGAATCATACACATCAAGTCCAGAAAATAACTCTAGAAATGTAAAGTACTTGCATTAGATAGAGATAACTCTGTCAAAGTTTGTCTATTTATTATGCTTATTTCTTAGGTATCCCCTTCACACATTTTTTATTTTAAAGTTTTTTATTTCCCAATTTATAGTGCTGGTTTATGAATAAAAATAACAATAAGGATTTTACTTCACAAGATTTGTATTTAGGAAGAAGAATGCATAGTTATTCAATCAACCTTGAAAAAAGTAACTACTCACGTCACAGTGTTTTGAGAGATTCAAAAGAAAGATGCATGTTGCTTCATGAAATCATACTTGGAAATAAATCTTTAAAACTTGTGGGAAATATTTCCCCAAGGAAGACAAAATAGAACCTGATATTTTCACACAATAGTATGATCCTTCTCGTAGCTTCTGTTACTAATATTTAGCTCTAACTAATTACTAGAGCATTATATCTTCCATACGCCTGGTTGTTGTTAACTTTGCCTACATTTGGTCATCAATTTCAACACTTTAAAACCTAAAGTGTTGACATATATATTCTAAATGATAAACATTACCATTACCATTGTACATACATTCCCATTCTCTCCTCTTGCCTGAAATCTAGTGGGGGAGAAAATCAGTTAGAAAATCATGGTGGGTTTTGGGGGTAGGGGCAAAGCAGTAAAGAGAAATAGCAAACAGTGAAATTCCTGGATCATCATATTTTCAAAGTGACTACCAGTACACACATCTCATTACAGCAGTGATATCTATACTTGAATTTGTATTCTCTTGTAAATCTAATATTTTTTATAAAATTCCCAATTAGATAATCATATTCTTCACTAATGTGTATCACTGGCAGAAAAGTAGCTTTCTCTTCATTAGGCTTTTCTTCTCTTGTTAATCCTGGCATGCTCTGTGCATACATAATCAAACCTGCCTCAAATTATTCCAGCTTTTCAGGAGTGTGAGGACACTGTCGAATGGTGTTTAGTTTTTTCTATCAAATCTAATATTCAGTCACACAAATGAAGGTAAATTAGCATATGAGTTTACAGGTTAAGACTCAATTTAATTCAAATATTGTTAGATGTTCATGTATTTTACACAAAACATTAGCCAGTATCTCACTGAGGCGAAGCTATGATCATGAATGGCCTGAAATGATGCGTTAAAATATTCCTGGTAAGAATTATTTCAATAACTTTTAAAGTAGTGTCTGACCTTCATAGTCTCATCACAAATATCTTTTCTCAAAGCATAAAAGGGAAAGCGTATGTATGCCATTTTATCTGTAATTTTTAATTCAGCATTGTGTCTATGATCATGTGTATCTTTCAGATTTTTAAAATTTGTTTTGAAAATAAAAGCATTCTATGGATAATTACATTTTTCTATATACAAAGAGGCAAAAAAAAGGTGACTCATAAGTATATGGAGATATTCATTCATTATTCCTTCCATAGGCAGTTTCGTACTGATTAGTAAAACAATACCGAGGGATGTGCTGATTTTCCTTTTGGCAAACTTAAGATCATCTTCTAATCTTTTATTTTCAAGACATTCAGATGATAGATATTGATACTGATGTAGATGTAGATATAAATGTGGAAAGGGCAATAGATATAGACATAAAGTCATACAAATCTGTGTGTGTGTGTGTGTGTGTGTGTGTGTGTGTGTGTCTGTGTGTGTGTGTGTCTGTGTGTCTGTGTTGTTACTGGGAAAGGAATCCATGACCTTTACATGCCCTGGAAGTTACCTACCGCTGAGCTGCATCTCTAGCATTTTGCATTTTTATTCCTTTGTTTCCAGTCCATCTTCCCAAGCTGGCTTCAATCTTCCTATCTTCCTGCCTTAGCCCTGAGTCACCTTGGATCACAGGCTTGCCACACTATGCCTTTATGTATACTTAACTTAAAAAAAAGTTTGTTTATTTATTTGTTTGTGTGTTACAGGGTCTCACTATGCAGTTCAGCCTCATAGTGATCCTCATGTCTCAGCCTCCCCAGTGCTGGAGGTGTAGGCATGCACCGCCTCATCCAGGGCTCAGGCCAGTGAGGTCTGAAGTACCAGGGATTAAACTCAGATCCTGGACCTCATCAGACAGACTCGCTCTTAGACTGCTGACCAGTGTCCCCTGCCCTAATTGTTAATATTGCATTCTCTGTCACTGGGCTCTAAATTTCAAAATGTTTAGAAAATATCATTATTTTTCTTGCCTTTGTTTGAAGTTATAGCTTGCTGTTAGAGTTCTTATTTTGTTTTCCTGAAAAAGAAACTCTAAGAGTGCTCTTCCCTGCTCTGGGTAATGATTACAAGGGCACTGTAACAGCAACAACAGCAAAACCTCCTTGAATGCCTTAAAAGGAAGAGTGGGTCAAGAGGTTTATAGTGGGTTGAAATTTCCCGAAATTGGAAATTTGGTTTAACTTAGAAAGCATTTTTCAAAACAAATAACCATTTGAAAAAATACAGCAAAAGTAATGAGAGAGGTACTATAAAGAAAAGTAATGAAAAAGTTGATGATCTTCGAAGGTTACTAGACACACATTTAACTGGATGCCTATTACAAAAGCAAACTATAACTTTAGGCTAAATCAGCAAGTCTGACTTGGGAAATAACAAAGAAGCCATATAATCTTAATGCTGCAGATATCTAAGGCACCAACATTTGATTATTTAAGTGGGACTAATCAGAAGTAATTGTCCTCAACACAGAAGAAGCTAAACAATGACATAAGCATGCCAGTTAATTTTCTATGTCACTTCAGGGAAAAGGAAGTGTCTGGGACTCTGAGAAAGGAATAGACTTTAAAATAGTTCTCTCAGCTTAAAACATTGTTGAAATATAGAGCTGAAGGCAAAACTTTATCAGTAAGTTTGAAACCTAAAATTATGTGTTAGTTTTCTAATATTAACATGAGTTACGCAGTGTTTTGTAAACAAAATAATCCCATAATCAATCACATAAAATATTCGTACACCACGATCTTTTCTTTTTGTTCTAAGAGTACATAGTTACTTAATAGTAGAAGCTGCAAAAGCTTGTCAAAATACAGAGATTTTTTGAAAAGTTACATTAACCTGAAAGATTCCATGAAAAGAAATCATTAATTCCATATAGATTTCTTAGGTATTTGTCATGTAGAGTCCCACAAATACATATGAAACATATCCAGACCCATGTGATAAGGATTTCTTGAAATTTCATTTCATTGTAAAAGGATTCAGGTTTTTTTTTCTTAAAAATGAGAAAAGAAGTGATCTAGCTTCAGTCGATTTGACATTAGCAGCGGAAGCACAGTGCTCAAAATCGAGCTTCTTGGACATTTGTGAATTTCTTAAACGGTAACAAGTTTGGTGAAGCTAAAGAGAACATTTGTGTGATTCTTGAATACATCATGGAGCAGCGATCAGTTGTGGAAGGGCCTCGCAGCTGTTTCCTCAAATGTCTTAGGCAGAGCACTCTGTGGACGACCCCGTGGGGTCGGCCTAATGCGAGGGAAGAGACAAGGCAGAGAGCTTCTGGCAAATTATTCTGGCTAGTGTGTTTCATGCTTTTATTTCAATTGCTTAAGTATGATATCATTGGTGATGACTTACAGTCTTAACGAGACCCGCTCAGGTCATGGAAAAATCACCAAAGTGCTTCAATTTTTAAAAGTTAATGTAATTGTTTGGATTAAAAATGCTCTCCAGAAGGTTAATGTGTTCAGCAGGAGGGCCTTTGGAAGGTGCTGCGACCAGCGGGTTGCACTCTAGTAACCCCGAGTGAGCTCATAGCGGAACTTGGGGAGCAGCAGAGGCTGGTTGTAGGGAGGTCACTGGGCCCAGGGAACTCGGCTTCTTCGGGTCTGGCTTTGTCTTTTCTGTCTCTGGTTCCTTAGCAGGAAGGAAACAGCGAGCAGCTTTCTCCACCACGACTTTCTGCTGGGATATTTCTGATTTAGGACTTCTGGACCAGGGAATGAAACCTCGGAATCTCTGAGCCCAGAATACGCCGTTGTTTCTTTAATCTTTTACATTACGTATTTTGTACCTGGGATGAAACCTGACTGATATACGCAGTGTTATCTATTACCTTTGAAATGTGTGTATTCATTTATAAATTCATTATTCATTATCACTTTGTTGACACACACTGAAAATATACTTACTTGCTATTTATCAATTTAGAAAAACTATAAACAAATTTTGTCTTTAATATCATAAATTGTAAGTGCTTTTTAATTGCCTAATATAATAAGAGCCAGTTCTAAGATCATATTAATACATCACCATTAGAGCTGCATGGTTGAAAAATATCATAATTGATCATTCATTTTGCACAGTCGGCACTCTTGAAAAAATGAAAATGTGTACAAACTGGCCCCAGGTTTAATTCAAACGTTAAAATTAGAACCCAGGAGAATTTTCCACAGAAAGCATAGCTCATGAACATATATCTGATGTTCATGTTAACATTAATAACATTCATTAGCTTATTTTAAAAGAATGACAATCACATAAATAGGGTTTCATACTGATTTTACAAAATTGAACTACAAATAATAAGAAAAACAAACATTGTTACTAAGAGATTTATTCTGATCTTCCATGCCAAATGTTTCAAAGCCCATTATGTTTTTGATTAAGTTACCATTATTTTAATTAGAATTAAAATGATAACCTTCTGAGGCCAATGATGAAGAACCACAACCTTATCGGTTAATATGTAATGGATGGGTATTATTTTATTCTGCATATGTTATATGAATCTGTGACTCTACTATTTCATATGAAACTACCTTTTTCTCATTTTTGAAGGTTTTGTTAAAGTGTATGTATGTATGTATGTATGTATGTACGTATGTATGTATGTATGTATTTAAGGGCTTGCTCAGCCCGCCCTGGGGATGGAGCTGGCACAACATGTGGTACCAGGGATCGAACCACAGTCTCTGCCATTACTCAAGCTTGCCTAAGCAGGCACTTTAGACTGCTGAGCCAAAATTGTATTTTGAAGCAATACAGTTTTAGCAAGAGATAGCAAAGCTCATTAAAAAATTGATTTTGTATTAATTTTCTATTACTTAAGTTCTTCATAATAGCATCTCACATTATCCTAACACCACCAGTGTCCAAACATCATATCATCTGAAAGTATTGCAAGTGCATGAACATTTTCAATGTCTATTAAGACGAGAGTGAGAGCATGACTGGAAACTGATCAAGCAAGCTAAATTTAATCTGAAAGCCATGTAACAAAGAATATTACAGGGCTGGAAGTGCAGCTCCGTGGTCAAGTGTTCTCTGCATATGGGTGACCCTGAGATCAGTCCTCAGTGTTGCAAGAAAAAAAAAAAAATTGTGGAAGTGAGAGCTTTGATGAGCATGCTGAATCTAACAGTGAGGAGCAGTAGACAAAATATCATAAATACTAGAAACTTTCCAGTATTTAAATTATCAATATTTAATTAATCAATAGTTTAATCTGTCCATCAATTTATGCTACCAACATGATTTGGAATGTTTCTGTTAAAAAGAAAATTAAATGTTTTTGTACATTCATAGTTAATTTCACTTTAACAAAAATATAAGTTGTTTATGGTTCAAATTAGGTCTCTTGAGAATTGATAAGATGATTTTGTGATATGCAATCTTGACATAATTAAGTCTGTTGTTTACCTGAAAAATTGTAAATAGTGTGCTTACTTTTATCTTGTTTTTATTTTTTGTCTTTCTTGTTAAAATTCTACCTTGTTTTTATTTACTTAAGGATGACTACAGAGAGTTTCAAATCAATGCGATGTCCATTCTATTTTGAGCTTCTCCGACAGCTGGGGACCCCTGGAATGAGCACAGCGCTGGACAAGGAACCGCTAGGCTGGTGGCTGCAGGCCGTCTCCTCTCTGCCAACTCCCTTGGCTGACTGAGGAGCATCTGCAAAGGTCGTGGCCCCAGGACCCCTCTCGTCTCGTGATCTCACAGCTCCATCATGGCCTTTGCTTGGAAAGAAAGACAGTGCTTGTCATCTTCATTCCAGATCTGTGCTGCTGTCATGGATCAAAACAGGAAAGTTCATTTGGCTTCCTATAGTCCTGCTGTATCTGTAAAATTTGAAAAGTATAATTCTTCAATGTTTCTCTTTTTTCTTTTTAGGGAATGTGCACTGAGGTTTCCATTCACTATGTCCAAACTTTAGACATTTGATAGATATCATTAAGTTACATGATTTATAATTTATAAATTATATTTTTTTTTGATTTATAATTTCTTTTGATTTTGTATGGTATATGCTTGCTTACAAAACAATCAAAAAATAATCTTGGAGAAAATTATATTCTCTTAATGT
>PVKN010039112.1:0-10941 GCA_004027915.1 Capromys pilorides | reverse complement strand
ATTCTCACACTAAGGAGAAAATATGATGTTTGCACATGCAGGCCTAATTTATTTCACTTACAAGTATGTTCTCTAGTTGCATCCATTTACTGACAAAAGATGCAAGTTTATACTGTTTTATAGCTGAATAATATTCCATGTGTAAAAACACAGCACATCTTTTTTATGCACTCTTCAGTTCATGGGCATCTGGATTGTTTCCAAGATTTAGCTATAACAAATTGCACTACTATAAACATGGCTGCACATATATCGCTGTGATATAAGGTTTTCAGTTCTTCTGAAATAATACCCAAGAAAGAAATGTCTGGCTTGAGTTAGATCTCTAATCTTAGCTTTTTTTAATTACTTTTAATAAGAAATAACAATGTAATAGTTTCAAAACTCATTGGTAGTACATTCCCAATAATTGATACAGTGCATATTGTTCTCATAGTAGTTATACAGAGAACAGGGTGCAGGCATGATAATTTTTCTAATCATTATTGGTACAAAAATTTTGTTTTTATTGAGCTAAGAGAAAGTAGTTGTATACATAGTCTAATGTTCCATGATCATAGTGGGTTATTGGCAGAACTGGCAGTGTCGGAAGTTGTTAATTTAAGCCTTTTACAGCTCAGCATACTAATCTAGCTTTATGTTTTGTGCCTTGTGATTAAATGCTTCTGCTGGGTGGTTAAGGGCAAGTTAAAGCAAGATCTGTATAACAAAATGTGTAACTTTTGTATCTCCCCAGGTCAGTCAAATCCCCTCAGGATTTACCTTGAAACCATGTACAATGATTAGTAGAACTGTTGTCAGAGTGAGCCATCTGGAGCTTTTGAAGGAATTGCCACACTGATTTCCATAGTGGTTGTACCACTCTATACTCCCACCAACAGTGAAGAAGGGCTCCTTTTTTCCCACAGCCTCTCCCGCATTTGTTATTGGCTAGCTTCTTGATGTTAGCCATTCTTTCTGGGATGAGATAGAATATTAGGGTTGTTTTGATTTGCATTTCTTGAGCAACCAATAATGCGGAGCATTTTTTGATATATTTATTTGCCATTTGTTTTTTCTGCCTCTGAGAAGTGTATATTCATCACATATGTCTATTTCTGGATTGGGTCTTTGAATTTGGGGGGCCAATTTTTAAAATTTCTTTGTAAGTTCTATATAGAAGGCCTTTGATGGAGGGAAAGTTGGCAATACTTTTTTTCCGATTTTTTAGATTTTTTTTTTACTCTGCTGGAGATTTGTTTTGAAAGGCAGAAACTTCAAAAAGATGAGATCCCAATTGTTGATTCTTTGAAATATTTCCCATATGTATTTTAATGAACTCTCTACCTATGCCTATGTCTTTATGATTTCTATCTATATTTTCCTTCAGAATATTTAGTGTTTTTGCTTTAATATTTAAATCTTTGATCCATTTTGACTCTAGTTTTGTGCATCATGACAGGCGTGGATCTCATTTCAGCCTTTGGCATGTGGAAAGCCAGAATTTCCAGTATCATTTATTAAGGAGGCTATCTTACTTCAAATGAATATGATTGGACCTTTTACCAAAAATAATGTGGCTGAGTATGTGTGCAGTTGTGTCTGCATCTTCTCATCTATTCCACTGATCCTTAGATCTGTTTCTGTGAAAGTATCATGCTAATTTTATCACAGTAGCTTCACAGTATAATATTAGGTCAGGTATTGTGATACCTCCTACCTTTCCTTCATTTCCAAGGACTGCTTTTAATATTCATTTGCTGGTTCCAAGGGAATTTGAAGGAAGCTTTCTCAAGTACCCTAAGTTATGCTAATGGTATTTTAATCAAGATTGCATTGAATCTGTACAACAGCTTTGGGACTATGGCCATTTTCACAATGGTGGTTCTTTCTATCCAGGAATATGGAATATTTTTTTCATTTCCTCAAACCTTCTTTGATCTCTTTCCTCAGACTATCTTAATTTTTACTGTATAAAGCATTTATGTCCTTTTAGAGATTGATTCCTAAGTATTGCAGCTTTTTGGATGTTATTGTAAAAGATGTGGTATCTCTAACTTTCTCTCAGTGCATTCATTGTTTCTGTATTAAAATGCTACTGGTTTCTGGGTTTTGACTTTGCATCTTGCTACACTGATGAATTTGATGTTTACATCTACAAGACTCGGTGGAATTTTTGCAGTCCTCTATGTAGAGGATCATGTCATCTGCAAATAATGATTATTTAACTTCTTCTTTTCCAATCTTTATTCCTCTTATTGCTCTCGCTTGTCTAATTGATCTGGCTTATGTTCTAGAATTATATTGTATAGCGGTGGAGTCAGTGAACATCTTTGTCTTGTTCTTGATTTTAAAGTGAAGGCTTTCAGTTTTTGCCAATTTAGAATGATGTTGACTGTTGGTTTCTCATAGATGGCTTTTATCAGTTTGAGATATAGACCACCTATTCCATTTCTGTGTAGCATTTTTGTCATGAGTGAATGTTGGACCTTGTCAAAAGCTTTTTCTACATCTGATGAGATGATCATGTCATTGCTATTCTTGGTTCTATTGATGTAGTGTATTATACTTTTGGATTTGTGTGTGTTGAACAATCCCTGCATTCCTGGAATGAATTCCATTTGTCGTGATGCTTAATGTCTTCATAATTTGCTACATTTTGTTTCTTAGTTTTTTATTGAAGATTTTTACATCTATATTCAGAGTTTATGTATCTTCTTGACTCAGTTCTGGCATTTCAGATGGATCCAGGAAACTTTCCATTTCCTTTCATTTTCCAATCTGTGAGAGTAAAGATTTTGGAAGTAAGTATTGTTAATCTTCTGAATTTTTCTGTAGTCTGTAGTGATTGCACCCTTTTACTTACTCTTCTTTTTCTAGGAGCCTGAGGTGCTGCATAAGATCATTTATTGGGGATTGTTCTATTTTCCTAAAGTGTGTATTCATTGCAATCAATTTTCCTCTTAAGACAGCTTTCCTTGCATCCAACAGTTTTCAATAGGTTGCATCTGCATTTTTGTTTGATTGTAAATATTTTTAACTTCTTCTTTAACTTCATCTGTGACCCACTGGTTGTTTGGTAATTTAATTTCAATGTGTTGATGATGTTTTTGTAGTTTCTTTTGTAGATTTACTGCATTGTAATGAGATAATATTCATGGAAAAATTTCAATTGCTTTGCATTTACTTAAAAGTGCTCTGTGTGCTAGTATATGATCTATTTTGGAGAATGTCTCATGTACACCTACAAAGAATGTGTATTCTGTTATTGCTGTATGATGCACTCTCTGTACATATCTACCAAATCAACTTCTTCACAAGTTTGTTTTAATTATCTTATTTCTTCACTAATTTTGGCCTAGTTGATCTACATCTTTGCAACAGTGGTGGGTTAACATCTCTCATTGCTACTGTATTATTGCTTACTTGATTTTTGATGTTTGTGAAAATTTCTCTTATATAGGAGGGTGCTCCTATATTAGGTGCATATATATTTATAATTGTTATCTCTTCCTATTGCAATTTCTCTTAACAAGTATGTAGTGACCTTCTTTATCTCTTTGGATTATTTTTGGTTTGAAGTTGATATTGTCAGTAACCAGCATACCTACCTCTGCCTTTTCTGATTTACTGTGGCATGGGGGATTGTTTTCCATCTTTAGACTTTTGGACTGTGAATTTCCTTTTGAGTTAAATGTGTTTCTTCTATGCAGAAGATTGTTGGATTTTGTTTTTTAATCCATCCTGCTAGTTTCTTTCTTTTGTTTGGTGATTTGAGACCATTTATATTGATGGTTATAGCTGATACACATTTTCTTTTCTATGATATATTATTTTCCTGGTATAGGTTCTGAAATTTTTTTCTTTTTCATTACTTGTTCTGTTTGGTGATTACTTTCTGTTGTTCTTGAAGCTATGATCACTTCTATCTCTTTCTAAAGTAGCTCTCAATAGTCTTTCTAGGGTTGGTTTGGTGGTCATGAATTTCTTTAATTGTTTTTTGTCATGGAAGGATTTGATTTCACTATTGAATATTATAGAGAGTTTTGCAGAGCACATCAGTCTGGGTTGGGAGTTGTTTTCTTTCAGGACCTGAAGCACTTCATTCCAAGGTGTTCTTGATTTGATCATTTTTGCTGAAAAATTTGCTGTGGTTCTGGTGGGCTTTCCATTGTAAATGATTTCTTTCTTCTCTCTAGCACTTTTAATATTCTATTATTTTTATGGAATTTCTTAGATCTTTATTATGTGTGTAAGTGTAGATTTATTGTGATTAAGGCTGTGTGCCTCTGTCACAGTTGTTGCTGTTCTGCTACTACGAACTGCTGCTCTCTGCCATGTGCCTCTCTGCTTTGGAGCCAGCTCAATATGGACTGAAATCTCCATTAACTGTGAGCTACATAAACCTTTCATTTCTTCATTTTGAGTGTCAGGTATTTGTCCCAGCAACAAGTAAAAGTAACTAAGATAACATACATGATTTTCGAGTGATTGTATGTCATTGTCTCCTGGATTTGTTCTGGGTGGGCTACAGGATTGAGATTGCCTTTCTCTCCTGTGTTTTGGTATTTTTAAGCTGCTAGTAACTGCCCAGACAGTGTCCCACAGACTGCCCAGAGTTCCACAAAGTTTTTAAATGGGTCCAGAAAAGCTCCATGATCACACACACTGGGACCACAGATCCTTGCTCTCCTGAGTCCCACTGACAACTCAGAGTCTTCCTCAATTTTTAAGAGCTTCAGCTGGCACCAGCAGAAGCTCCAAACCTGCACACTGGGGGCCAAGGAAAGTTAGAGTTGGGCAGAATACTGAAGACTGCCCAGTGTTCCACCAAAGCTCTTCACTTGTTGACTTTTTAAAAACAAAAGAAAACAAACAAAAAGCATGAAGGAAATTAACATTCTAACAATTTTCACTGTTATGATATTTGAATGTATTTTGTAATTTATATCTTCCATTCTTAATTCTATTTAGTAACAGTTGTTAGTTTTCTCTTAAGTATAGACATTGTATCAATTTACTATACACACTTGATTTATATTGTACATACTTTATTAAGTGTATCTGTAATTATTAACATTGTTGTATGCAATGTTTTGGACACAAATACCTTTCACCCATTGTATAGATTGCTGTATGCTAACAGTAGGAGCCTAAAGAAATGACAGGAAGATTGGATGAATATAGCCTCAGAGGTCTCACCGAACTTAGTCGCTCTCTAAGTGAGCCTTGAGCTCCCAAAACTTCTCACGTTTATTGAGGACTATGAAGAGGCTAAGGAATATGCATGACTAACTTGTGTTATTTACATCACCCTCTGGCATTCACCAAACTCTAAGTTTACACATCTCTAGTTGGTAACTTTACAGGTAAAGGAACAGAAAACAGACAGGATGCCACCTCCAGGAATCTGTCACCTTGTCTCCAGCTTGCCATAATGCCAAGCAGCCACTTTCCTTAGTCTCTGTTCTTTGTTCCTTACTCCCTCAGGACAGTAAGCTTCTGACTCATCTCACCACACTTCCCCATTTCTGTTTTGTGTTGAAATTTTAAGAAGTATCAGAGCGAGGACTATAGATTGTTGATCCATGGCTTGTTAGTGGGCTCATCCTCATCATCGCAAGGTGAGGCAAGATATACAAACACCACAGAGGCAGCATAAACAAGTTATTACTATACTCCCAGTGAACTATGAAACAACATGGAAAGGATTCCGGGTTTTGATACCGTTAGAGATGGTTTTTAGTGGCTCAGTATCAGGCAATTCTGGCAATTGTTTTACAAAATAATGCAATATATTTCAGAACAGACAGGATATCAGAGGTAATATTACCATGATACAACAAATGTCTTTTTAAGTTTTTCCATGGGAAATGGGTTTGATTCCATGGAACTGGAGTTATACAGAATGAGGAGGTACTCCAATCATATTTTAAAGGAAGCAGACATCATAGATTAACAAATTTATCTCCTAGGATAGCAACAACTTGTTCTATCCTTTATTTTTGCATTTAACTCTGAATCTATAAGTCTTTGTGAAGTTCACAACTGTTCTGAGTTCTTTTGCCACTGCTTCACACAATGAATAGTTTGTACACTTGGCTCAGTGCTATTCCAGCTGTAGCAATTGTGGCAGTGACTATTATTTCTAAATTTAAGGCTATCAAGAGTTAAATCATTAAGCCAGCCAGATAGCTCAGCAGACTAAAGCATCTGCTTAGGCAAGTGCTAGGGGACCAGGGTTTAATCCCCATGCCATGCCAACCCTGCTCCTGGGGCAGGCTGAGACAGTGATTGAAATTGGGAGTGGTGGCACCCACCTGTAATCCCAGAAGTTGGGAAACTAAAAACAGGAATATCACTACAAGTTTGATCAGTGCAGTAAGACCCTGGAGACCCTGTACTAAATACACTAAAAGAAAAAGAGCTCAATCATTTTTTTTCTTTTCTTTAGTGCATCCGGCAAAGGTTGAAACAGCATCATGAAAGCAGAGTCTTGCCATGCGCGTTGTATTTCTACAGGCAGCAAAATACCAGTCCTTGTATAAGAATATAAATGTTAATCCTAGAAAAGTTAAGGCTAATAGAAGAATTTAAACATGTATATAATGAACACTGATGATATGAAATGGTATAGTTAGAGGGGTTCCAATAACTGGGCCCTACAAGCAGCAGGTGAGAAGGTGAACACATGCCTGTGTAAAATGTGTGGTGTGTCTTGTAATTTTTAGATGTAAATTTTAAGAGAATAAACTTCTTCATATATAACCCTTCCACCCTGACATACACTCCAAAGAGGTAGCTAGCTTCCAAAGATGATGTTTAATTGGTCCACCTGGAATGTGAGGGATGCTAGGGAACATCCCTCCTCCATACCACATTATTGTATCATTAGGATTTTCAGTGCTAGTATAAATCTCACCACTGTCATTCCATTTCCACCATCAGGGCTGAGCCATAAGGGCTCCAATCTATGACACTTCCATCAGAGGTATTAACCGATACCCAGCTGCTTCTCCTCTACAGACTTCCCAGTGTCCCCAATCACTGAGAAGAGCAACACTGGTATTCTGGCAGGGGAGTGGCAGATCTGGCAATGGAAACATTGCATCATCAGCTGTACCTTTAAATCTTTCCTGGGAAAGAGAAAAATCTCCTTTTTCCTCCCTTTCCCCATTGGTATTTTTTACTGTAGATAATCAGACTCCTGTGCTTGCTTTTAAGTAATGACATCCATTCCCAATACGAATAGGGGAGCTTTTTCCTCTGATCTCATAGAATGGAATTCTGGTTCCTTCTTCTGCTGGCACTTCTGGTCCCTGAACATCACAGGAGCCAGGTAACCAAAAACTTTCATTTTCATATATGGGTATAGTGGCTTCCCACTGGGAAACAAGTCTGTGGAATGATGAATTAGGAATGTAAGCCCAATAACTAAAATGACCTTTAACACTTACCGGAAGTGACAATGAAGCCAACCTTGGCAAGAAACAAGTTGGTTGGTACTATTTTTCTATCAAAATATTGACGTGTGCTCACTTTTTAGGTTTCCTCAAGTTGGCCCCAAATCACTTCTCCAGTATTTCTTTTGTCCAGTGATTGTCTACAGCAGAAAATCTGTCTGGAAGTTGATCCTAAAAATTTCATGTAAACAGAGATTTTTGAACAATTACTCTAGGTATATTTATATTTATGCCCATACCACTCTGTCCATTGTTGGTTATTGCATTATTTTTATTTTTTTTTAGTATATAAAACTTGAACTTTTGTCACTTATATTCTCTCAAAAGTAGTTCATTTTGCAGCTGTTTACTATCATTTAGTTTTGGAATTGTGGACATATTTTATTATTTTATTTATTATATTTGATTTATTTCAGTTTTCTTTCTTATTTTTATTGCATTTAATAAGAAATAACAATGTGGCAGTTTCAAAACACATTAATAGTACATTTCCAGTATTTGATGCAACACATATTGTTATCCTCCTACTAGTTATACAGAGCATAGGGTGTAGACTTGATAATTTTTCTACTCACTATTGGTACAAAAAATTTCTTCTATTCAACTAAGAGAAAGTAGTTGTATGCATAATCCAATGTTCCATAATCACAGTGGGTTATTTGCAAAACTGGCAATGTTGGAAGATGTTGATTTAAGCCTTTTACAGCTCAGCATACTAATCTAGCTTTGCATTTTATGCCTCATGGTTAAACTTTTCTGCTGGATGACTAAGGGCAAGTTAAAGCAAGACCTGTATAACAAAATATGGAACTTTTCTATCTCCAAAAGATTTATCACACTGAGGATAGCAATGCGTAACACTAAAACTATGCATGGAATGCCTGCCATTCTGGTCTTTTAGATGTGTGCTGCTTCTAATGTAATTTTAATTACCGTTATACTCTCTCTCAAGTAAAGGGTTGGTTTACAAGAAAACAAAAATGGTATTAAATGAGTAAGACACTAGGAAAAATACTGAAGGACTGACAGACTAAAATTTGGATATGCTTAGATTTCTAAATTCCTATATAAAAATGCATAACTGCTTTTATCACATTCTATAGAGATTTATTAGAATATCAATGATTGATAGATAATAGCAATTCCAAGTTAAGGCTAAGATGTTTAATACTCAGAAAAACAGTGATGTTAAGCTCAAGTACCTATATTATAGAGTAATAGTATCACTAAACTTTTCTTCTGGAGGTTAAGACTATAAGTTTACAAACCAAAAATTGGAGAAAAAGAAAGGCTACAAGGATAGCCAATATTTTGGCCTTAACCCTTCAAGGTCATTGAGGACTCAGGGCAGAACAGAACCTGTGCTATAGCATCCTATAACTCAGTGGTTTCCCACATTTTCTGTTCAAGGAGATTATGGCACTACAGAGGGAAGAGATTGAAGATAGACGTTGTACCTAAGAAGAGTCACCTAGAGAGAAAACATTCTCTTGGGCTTTCACAGAGAGCAACTGATCAAGCAATGGCCATGATTCAGCCAGATAGCTGACACTGACAGCAGTTCTACAAAGCACTGTACATGGTTTCAAAGTAAACCCTGAGGGGATTTGTCTAGTTTACTTTAAATAAAGCTACTGACATTGTTTAAATTTTGAACATGAAATTATGTTTATACTTCTTTTAGAAACTCCAGCCATGCTGCATTGTAGCATATATATGTCACTGATACATTAGCATTGAGTTCAGGATTTCTCTGTCTATTTTCTAAGAATATGAGCCTATACTTTTATTTTCTTGCACTATTTTTCTTTGATTTTAGTTCCAGAGGAATATTTTCAATATAAATTTAATTTAGATCTGTTTTCTCTTATTCTACTTCTGATAGAGTTAATGTGAGAATGATATCATTTTGCTTTCAATGACTGAAAAATTTCGCCAATGAAAACTATGGGATTAAATCTTCTTTGTGTGAAGACCTTAAATTTCAAATCTAGTATTTTAATAAATTATTAATATATTTATCTTTTGGAGCATGTTCTCCAATTTATATATTAGGTAATCGAATAATTTCACCTAAATTTACAAATTTTAGGGCCGGCCAGATAGCTCAGCAGACTAAGCATCTGCTTAGGCAGAGTACAGCAAGCCAGATTTGATCCTGTGTGTGGTGCCTGCCCCAGGGCACGCTGAAGAGGTGACTGAGACTGGGCATGGTGGTGCGAACCTGTAATCCCAACACTTGGGAGACCAAAAATAAGAGAATCACTAAGATCCGATCTATACAGTGAGACCCTGTAGACCCTATACTAAATATATATATATATATATATATATATATATATATATATATATTTTTAAATTTTATTTTTATTTATTTTTTTATTATGGCCAGCTCAGCCTTCCTGGGGTTGGGACTGGCGCAGCATATGGTGCTGGGGATTGAACCACAGTCCCTGTGGTTGCCTAAACTTTCCTAAGCAGGCACTTTACACCACTGAACCGTCTCACCAGCCCACTAAATACATTTTTAAAAACAATAATAAATAAATAAATTCACCATTTTTTTCATATTTCCTTATTTACTTTTAAGTATCTTTAAGAACTGATGTGATATTCCTTGTTTCAAAGCTGGCAATGTATGCTGTCTTTGCTAATTTCTTAGTTTTGGAACAAAATTCCTGACTCCTATAGATTATAGAATGAAAATTTATTTTAATTCACGGTTCACAGAGGTTTCAATCCACAGCCAGGTAGTTCCAAAGTAGCATGGAAGAGCGACATCCCAGGGAGAAACAGTTCATGGTGTGGCAGGCAGGAGACCGCAAACTGTGAGCCAGCCTCTCTTTCCCTTTAAGTTCCATTTGGCCTGTAAGCCTATTGGTTGGGGCTACTCACAGCCACAGTGGAGCTTCCATTCTCAGTAAAGCCATTTAGCTACACTCAGAATTATGCTAAACCCATGGCTGGACACACTTAGCACCATACATCCTTAATCCCAGTATCACACAGTCTAGATCCAGCCAACTCTGCAAAGCCCCACTTCTGATCATCTGAGGTTTAGGGGGATGTCTACACAGAAGCCATAATATCTTCTTTGTCTCAATTTTTCTCTCTCCTTCTCTCCCTTTCTCTCTATTTTTAAAATTCTTCTTAGGCCTTCAATTGTATCTATTATTTAAAAAATAGCTATTTTTTCCCAAAATGATATTCTCAGTTGTATTCTTATCCTGTATTTTATTAATCTCTTGTTCTTGGCATTTAACCCTATTTTCTATGAAATTAATTTGATTTTTCAAGTACATACCAGAAAAGATTTTAAACGAGTAATTTTAGTCTCCTTTTTTAAAAAAAGTTCTGTTCTTCACATTTTGCTTTTCAGGACAAATCTTGATAAATAAGCCAGGCTGGTCATAAATTTGGGATCTTCTTGCCTCAGTTTCCAAGTATGGTAATTATAGATGTGCACCACCACACACAACTTGTCTTACACTCTTTTCTA
>PVKN010039111.1:0-10941 GCA_004027915.1 Capromys pilorides | reverse complement strand
AAAAATAGTTAGGATAGATATACAGCTACTTTCTCTTAGTTCAGTGAAAAGAAAGATTTGTACTAATAATATTTAGACGAGATAATATTGAGACAAGATGTCTGCATCTTGTACTCTGAATAACTACTATGAAGACAATATGCAATGTATTAATTATTGTAACTGTCCTACTGATCTGTTTTGAAACTGTCTCATTGTTATTTTTCTCATTAAAATTAATACAATAAAATAAAATAAAGACTGTGGAGTACTTATATAGTAGCTAATATATAAAATATAGTATAGTAATACAGTAGCTAATATATAAAAAAGTGTTTCATGTAGCCTCTTGTTTAATCCTCATGACTCTCATCTCCATTTCATTATTGCCATTGAAAGGAAAGAACAATTGGTTTATCCATTCACTGGGTAGATAGACTGAGAATTTGAATGGGTCTCTGTGACTCCAGAACCTGAGCTCCTAACCTCAACAGTACCAGGGGAGGAGCAAGTTGGAGCTCCCCCTGCTGGTCAGCACGGAAAATCAACAGTTCTTACATTCAGTGGCTTCAGCCTGCCTGCTCCTCTTTTACTGCCCACAGCTCCCTCTTAGAAAATCTTTCCCCATAGCCTGACCGTTAAAGCTATGGCCTTAAATTCCACTTACTATCCTCTCTTGGTCTCAGTCCTTATTTTAATCCTTTTTGAAAGAGCCTTAACTTCTTGTCTTGTATTTAACCTGAACTGTGTGCCCTATTCTCTAGGGGCTGTGAATTTAAGAAATTCACAGATTTCAGACTTATTTATGCATTGCCCCACCTCCTAGCATTTGGGGAGCACTAGTTTTCTTTGACTCTGCAGTTTCTCTTGTAACCCGCTCCTTTCTCTTTAACCCCTGAGCTACACGGAGGGTGGGATCAGCATGCCTCCTTCCCCTAGTACTTCTAACTACCATTTGGTGACGTATCCCACAATCCTGCCAGCATACAAATTTTCATACATGCTATTGTTTATAACTCTTTCCTAGTGGTCCCAGGGTCTCATTCAGCCTTCCTTTCCTTGCTGAATTTATCAAAGTTGATTGTCCTTTCAGTTCTGTGTTCAGGAGCAATTTAGGTTCCATGGCCTCAGGAAGTTCTGTCTTTCCCACATAGATGCCCTCCTGAAGGACACTACTGGTCATGTTTGGAAGCCTGGAACGAAGTTCTCTAGAGCTAATAGGACTAGGTTTAGATTGTTTATCTGTCACTTGCTAGGTGCCTCTGAGAAAATGACTTATCCACCTTATTCCTTAGTCATACGTTTGTGAAGTAGGATTTAATGAGATAATAAATGGATCTTGATTCTCGTATTATCTGGCACTTTAATGCAGTACTCACTGTTAACTATATTTATCCACTGAAAGAGTTCATAATATTGAACTCTTAAACTGTTGGAAGCCATAACTTTCTCTTTGCCTGTACCTTTCTTATTCCCTCATTTCTTTTAAGCAACTTTTAGTTCTCCTGGTGATCTTGCCCAGCACTCATTTCTTGTAGACTTCTATTGTATTCTGAGTTGATGACCCTTAACCTCCCTTCCCTGGCCAGCTTCCATCCCCTCTCAGGGTCCTGCAGTCTCAGCAGATTTTCTGTCAATCATCTGAGAACACAAAGAGACCCTTCCTGCTCTTACCTCTCCATTACACACTTCTATTTTTTTTTAAATTTATCTTCACCTTGTCTTTCTTTAGTCTTCTCCAGAGACAAAGACATACACTTTTTCATAATCCTTGCAAGACCTTCTACCTATGGTCTTAGCTGCATCCTCTTCTGCTTCCTATGAGACCAACTGCATAAGTGTTCATGCTCCCTCGTCTATATTCTTAAGCCACCTTTTAGATTGTGCCCTATTGAGAATGCTTCCTGTTGTGGTTTCCAGGGATCTGCATTCTTCTGGTTCCTCTCTTAACTGATCATTTCCACCTACCCTTTTAAAAATTATGTTAGCTTTTCTTTTCTCTTCCAACTCATAAATGTAGGCTTTTCATTAGGCTCTACCTATTGACTGTTATTTTCCTTTTAATTCTTCCTCTATAAGTGGCCTAAATTCCTCTCATCTCTCTGCAACAAACCTGGAGTCATTGTAGAAATTGCTTTTAATAGTAATCCTTGTATCTAATGAGCAGCCATTGTTTTCAGACCATACAGCCAGGATGTCTTCCAACTCTGTCTCCTTCACACTTAATTACCTGTGAGTTAATTCAGGATCTTGTCTTCTTGGACTATGATAAGGCTTACCTTTATTGAGGTATCGTTGACTTTTAAAGTGTATATGTTAAGATGTTTTGCTACTCATTTTGAAGGGACTGCCGCATTCAAGGTAATTAGCATATTCATTACCTTGGCATAGTTACCAATTTGTATGAGAAAAGAGTTAAGATCTGTCCTCTTAGCAAACACCAGCATACAGTATCTACAGTATTTCTAATCATCTCAACATGGTATATGTTAGATCCCCAGGAGTTGTCCTATAAAGAAAAGTTTGGATACTTTGACACATCACCCCATTTTCTCCCATCCCCAGCCCTTGGCAACCACCATCCTAATCTCCATTTTTGTGAATCGGACTGCTCTGGACTCCACATATAGTGAGATCATGCACCATTATTCTCTGTGTCTTGGTTATTTTGCTTAGCATAATGTTTATCCATGTTATTGCAAAGGGCAGGATTTCTTCCTTTTAAAATGACTATTTCATGTGTGTCTACTATTACTACAATACCCTCCACTTTCTTTCTGCATTATCTACCATAAGGCATTTCTCCTTCTTCAGATCTTGGTCATTACGAGCACTGCTGTGGTGCGTATGATGGTGTGGCTCCCTTTGTCACTCTGAGTCCAGTTGCCTTGGGTGTGCACTCAGTAGTGCGATTGCTGGACCATGTGTTAGCTATGCTCTTAAGCTTATGAGGGACTTCCATGCTGTTTTCAATAATGGCTTTGATAATTTACATTTCTACCTGCGCTGTACAAGGACTCCCACATTTCTGAAGGAGATTAAGAAAATAATTTCATTTATATCAGCAAAAAAATTAAGTATTTAGAGAGTAACAAAATAGGTGATTTATAAACTAAAATATAAAGCATTTTTGAAGAAAATTAAAAGGCATAAAAATAAATGAAAAGACATCCATGCCCATGAGCTGGAAGAATTAATAATATTAAAATGTCTGTACTGATTGAAGTGATCTATAGATTTAATGTTATCCTCATGCTCCTGTCTAGATGTTCCCAAAGCCTTACATGGTCATAGGTGGGGCTTTTCCCAAGTGGCTGGATCTGAAGTGTGATGTTGTGATCTAGGGTGTGTGATTACTAAGTCCTCTGAAGGGTTTGGCGTGGTTCTAGGTGGGATTAAGCATGCCCCACCCTGGGTGTGTATCCTACTGCCAAGGGTGAGTAGGCTGGCTAGGATACAAGGCTCAGAAAGAGGGCTTGCTGCCTGCCACTTAGTGCCTGCCACCTGAGGCCTTCTCACTGCCCGCTCTGTAGTGCAGCTCTGCTGCATCACTGTGCCTTGAAGTCAGGTGATCATGGCTTGAAATCTCTACAAACTATGAGCTAAATAAATGTTTTCTCTTTTAACTTTAAGAGTCAGACATGTTATCTCAACAATGAGAAAAAAAAACTAAAACACTCAAAATGCCAATGACTTTTTTTTATGGCCTGCTCAGCCTGCCCTGGGGGTGGGGCTGGCGCAGCATGTGGTACTGGGGATCAAACCACAGTCCCTGTGGTTACCTAAGCTCGCCTACGCAGGTGCTTTAGACCACTGAATCATCTCACCAGCCCCCCAAAGACTCTTTCCTAGAACTCTTATGGAATCACAAAAGACACCAAATGCCAGTCTTGAGAAAGATGATGAAAGCTGAAAAGCTCACATTTCCTGACATCCAAGTATATCACCTATAATTTCTCCAAGTTCATTGAAAGGAACCGTTAGTGCTTATATTATTTGATAAATTGTGCATGCCTGTATGTGGTAATCTGAGTGACTAATTTGAAGTTAACAATATGAAGTATAATAACCATTAATTTCCTATCTATATCACTTTTATTTTTTCTCTCTCTTAATTTTAAAAACACAAGAAAAATTATATTATCTAGGTATAGCATTTAAAATGTATGGTATGGATATAAAAATAGATGTATAGGGTCCAGTGAGATGGCTCAGCGATCCAAAGCGCCTGCTTAGGCAAGCTTAGGCACCTGTGGGGGATGTGGTTCGATCCCTGTATCACATGCTGTGCCAGCCCCACTCCCAGGGCAGGCTGAGCAGGCCACAATAATAGTAATAATAATAATAATAATAATAATAATAATAACAACAACAACAACCACAACAACAGATGTATAGAATAATGGAGCTGGTGATTGAACCTATGACCTTTGACATGTTAAGCAAATACTCTAATACTGAGCTATAACTCTCAGCCCATAAAATCAGAAATAAACACAAACATTTATGATTAACTGATTTTTGATAAATGAGCTAGGAACTTACAATGGGGTAAGGACAGTTGGAAACTGTAGTACTTGAACCTATAAAATACTTAGAAGAAAGCATACCATCATCACCTTTCCTCCTGATAAAGTTACCACCATTCATTCCTTGAGAAGTCACAGCAGTAGCAGTGGTGATGTCACTCTTCCTCCTTTTAACTCATTCATGCATTTCTAGGCAGCGTGTCCTTTCATTTTGTCTTGCATTAGGACGAGGTCTTATGGGAAGCCCAGCTAAGGCAGGAAAAGTGCACCAGACAGAAGCTGCTGTGCTTTGTATCTTTCCTTAAACCCATGACACAAAACCTAGAACAAAACTGGAATTTAAGGTGTATGCTTTGTTAAATGGACTCATTTTTCCTTATTCCAGTTGTACCTTTAACTCATAAACTCAGAAGCTTCAAGTCTTCCTAACAAAGTGTCACACAATTGACATTGTTTGTCTCTTGGTTTACTGGTTTATTGATCAAGACAAAGTATGCCTCAGGGATGTGGAAGGCATTCACATACCAGGCTGCATCTCCTTAGTCGTAAGACCCCAGGCAAGTCACTGCTCATCTTAGTGTGCAACACGTACAGCACAGGGTCTGAACTCTATGCCTTCTCCATTACTTTCTTGTTGTAAAAGCCAATTCTAAGCCTCAGTTACTGCTAGGTAAGCTTCCAGGGCTCTAGATTGGAAGCAAAGTATTTGAAAGAGAAATAAGTTTGCCAGGCTAAAGAGGTCAGCTACGAAGAGAAGGGTATGTTTAGTTAGACTCACATTTCAGGTTGTAAGAAACACAGGAAAAAAAAAAAAAACATAGGAAGAAGAAGGAGAAAGTAGGAGAGAGATCCATGAAAGGTTGGGGAGAGCAGCTCAATTCTGACAGTAGAGTGAGAACCTAAAATGTGCAGAAGCGTGTAGAGTGGAGGTTCGCAAATGGTGGCCTCTCAGAAGCTTAATAGCCAAGTTTATGTTATGGTTTGTGTAGACGTCCTCCTAAAATCTCGTGCACTCACGAGGCTTCTAGAATTCCTGATTGACTCATGGCTCAATGCTGGGGTTAGGGGTGTGAGGGCTATATCTGCCTGGGGCGGGTCTTCTGTTTGCAAGATAAGGGAGGGAAAAAGCCTTGTTCTCTCTCTCCTCCCTTTTAGCTCTTGCTGCTATCACTGTTTTTCCACCACCATCAGTGGTTGTCCCCTCCCATGTGTCACTCTGTCTTGGAGTCGAACAAGTTTGAACCAAAAGCTCCACAAACTGTGAGATAAATAGACCTTCCCTTCCTTAATTCCCTTCTAGGCATTAGATACTTTGTGTTGGCAATGACAGAAAACTAGCTAAGACAGTTTATAAATATTTATCGGCATTCGTGTAGTAGGATGAGTACCAAAGTGATGAGTTCATATTTTCCAGACAGCAGAAATCTCATGAGTTGCCATGTTCTTCCAGTGTGCCACAGTGGCCATGAAAGAGGCCCATGAAAGAGGAGCAGGGGGTCCCTCCCCCTGGTGTCACTTAGCATCTTCAAAGCTGGTGTTCAGCAAGTAGTGTCAAAGCCGACAAACACCCTGGAGTATACTGGCCAGCTCACATGGCAAAGTTCTGTTCTGTTTTACGCATAATTTTGAAGTGCCCACTGGGAAAATCCCTGTATGAAACACCCATTTAGAATTGTTTAAACCTTAGCCTGTATTTTGCGTAAATATGAAAACATTCTTGCACTGTTTTAATATTCACTGGATTTTGCAGTAAAACATAAATTCTGTAAACTGACAGAAAACATGACGATTTTATTGAAACTTCAAGAGCTGTTTATCATTTTAGAAAATACATCACTAGCAACAATGTCTTTGTGTTGCTTAAATCATAATAAGATCTGTTAGTGTCAGTTTTGCATGGTTGGCCTGCATATTCCTGGTGATTGTGTACAGAAGAGTGGGTCTCTGTTATGCTTCTTGGCTGCCAGAGAAGAGCACTGGAGTATTTTCATATTCAAATCCTTTTGCCCAGGTCCATTTTCTATTGCTATAACAAAATATCTGAGGCTGGGTATTTTGTAAAGAAAAGAGGTTGACTTCACACATTTCAGTTATTCTTCTTTTGTTGCTGGGACAAATATCTGACACTCAAAATGAAGGAAGGAAAGGTTTATTTATATCACAGTTACTGGAGGTTTCAGCCCATACTCAGTTGGCTCCAAGATAGAGTGGCACAGGGCAGAGAGCATTCATTCATGGAAGCTGCAAATAGCAAGAACAAAACGGAGGAGTCACAGCAACAATAGCAACCAAGAAAGAGTCTCTCTGTCTCACTTACGTTACATTCAGGCTACTAACCCCAGGTTGGGTGTAGCATTCACACTCATGATCCCAGCAGCACTAAGACCTATAATCCCAGTGGATCATGAGTTAGTCTCAAACTCTAGAAGCCCCCACCTCATAACTGCGTGAGGCTTTGGGGGGATACCTAAACACAAACCACAAACCATAATAACTCAGTGATGGAGGCTGAATGTGTGGGTGTGGGTTGTTCTATCTCTTCATCCTCTGACATCACAATGACAGGAGCACTGAGGGAAAAATCATATGATACCACAGGAGATCAGATTCAGGGCTTGAATTACTCTTTTTGTGTGAAATTGCTGTTTTAGAAGGCAACTGAGGTCCAAAAAGAACTACAACAATTCTGTCTGAGAGTCGTGCCCTCAGTGACTTGATCTTTCACTGGGCTCAATTCCTTCAAAGTTCTGCCACCATTAACATGGTAATAATGACACCAAACTCTCAGCCCATGAACCTGGGGGGGTGCACTCAATCATAACATTCTCTGTGGGTTTCACCATTACATTATAGTGTTTCTTGAATTGTAAAAACTTTGTATATAGGTAGATTGTACCACTTGTGAATTTTATTTCAGAATAATAAGCATTAGTTTAACATATTTCATATAAAAGGGGCATTAAATATGATTAGGAGGTATCTGAGAGGCTTGCCTGGGATTGACCTGAAATTGTTGTATTTTTACTACCAGGAAAAAAACTCTATTCTGTGAACTTGCAAATGCTTAACTTATGCTTCTAATATTCTCACTCTATTAAAACAAAAATCCAAAACCTCCTCCTATTAGCAATCAATAGTTACAGAACAGTTTATGGTTCATTGAAAATTATCATTTAAAATATTTCATGTGATTCTCAAGGCCATCTGCTTGGTCATTTTACAGTCCTCAGTATTTTCTGAAGGAGTAGATGTGAATAGAGATGAAAATGATTGGCTGTAGGTCACTTTTCTAACACATGGTGGCCTGGATCCTCTCCCCCAGTTACACTTGTTTGCCATGTCTCTGAATCTGGAGGGAGGAACCTTATTAGTGAAGGATGTGCAGGACAGCAGTCACGGATGTGAGCACTGTTTCTGAGCCTCAGCAGCGCGACTATCTCACAGAGCCACTGTGGACATGGAAGGGAGGCACCATGCAAGCAGTTTGGGGGACTGAGCTGAGCACGGGAAAGGGTCTCAGTACCTTTAGTTCCCTTCCAAATGCCATGAATCATAAGTTCCATGGTTATTCTCATGGACGCAGTAAAGATTTGGTGTGCTACATGATCATGACAGACTTCAGGCACCTTGTGCCCACTGGGAAAGGCCACATAGCATCCTCAGTCATCCACACATTGCATGGTAGGAGCAATTTTACCACTTACTATCTTGCTAGGTTGTTAATTATTTTCCCCTTTGTTCTACCTTTGGTGAAGCCACTGCACACCCATCACTTTAGAGCTAATACTTACTAGAATTTGACTGCTTGGGAACATGTTTGGAGTAGCTAACTCTTAAATCAACAGCATCAGTGGAAAATCTGGCAAACAGGAACATGTCTAATCTAGCCCTGGAAGTCTCAGAGGAGGCACCAATCTCTCCCCAAATGGCCGAGGATTTCCTCCCAGCCTCATCTCCCAAGCAGGGACCCAACCTGAATAAATAGAATCAGAAGAAAACAGGAACACAGTAAAATAGCCAACTGGAAAGTAAACACACAGCAAGGCATAGGCCTTCTGCTCACCTGTTAGCTCCATGGAAAGCTGGGAAAGTCAGAATCCTGAGGAAAGGACAGGCTCATGATGTGAGTTGAACTCCAATTCTGCCCATCACCTCCAGGACTCTAGCACACACTCATGCAGGCAGGACCCCACTTTTCACACCCTGTGTTTCTCATTGCAGTGGGCTGGCTCCTCAGAGGCTCTGCATGACCACAGAACACTTGTTCTAAGTTAAATTCACTGTAAACTAATATTGTCAGTGTTTTCTCTGTATTGTTCATCTCCTTCTTTGTTAAGCTCTCCACCTACTCTGTTGAATGTGGAACCATCTATTGATCCAATCAGGCTCCTAAATGAATAGCTGTCACAAGTGAAAAACTTAGGACTGAAGGCCTTGATTATCATTCTACCTCTGCCTGTGCCACCTGTGAAGTTGTTCCTCTTGGCCTTAGCTTCTTAGCTTGCAAAATGACAGTGCAAAGCTTGATGATACCTGTGGAAAGAAAGAAAGACACCATCATTGCCAGCCCAAGGCCAGAGAGCGCAACATTTTTTCAGGTGTTTTCATATTTTTCCAGTGAAAGCAGACATTAATTCACATAAAGAGCATTCCCCAATCTAAGCCATATACTGAAAATAGTCACAACTGAATGCCTGCGATCTCTTAAAATGCACCCATATGAAATGTGTAATGTTAACCTTTAATTATTCTGAAAGTATAATTGTAGGCTCTTTTCTCACTAATTTTAAAATGACAGTGCATAACTAGGCCTATACCTAATAAACACCCTATTGGATACATGTATTCTTGCTTCTCACATTTTTGCCTGGCAGGAAATGATTATTTTAGGGCAAGAAGAGCTGGATCACTTCATCTTCACAACTACTTCTTTCCTTGAAACATGCTAATTATTCTAAAATCTCTCTGAACTTGAGAAACACATGAGATCATGGGGTAATGACCTATGACGTCAGAAAACATCTGAAAATCTCAGACCAGCTCTGCTGTGGCATAAAGCAAGGAATTAAGTGTTAATTGGCTAAATGCCTCCAGAAGGTTGATCAGATAGCCATGTCCAAAAGCCCTATCTCCTCATGGTATGTGGTCATATACGACTTCATGTGCTTTGGACTAGCAAGTGCCTACTGCCCTACTCCTGCCATATGAAACTTGCCTTTTCATCCTCAAAGCTCTGTTCTAAAAAACAGGTACTAATTTATTTTTGGACTGAGGTCTGCTACTGCATTACTGGTTTCTTTGGGGTGTGGTGGGGGAAGGAGATGATATATTTTCAGAGCCTTCTTTTAATACACAGGCGTACTCTTCCCAGACAATGAGGCCCCTGTGCTGAATGAGAGTGCCTGCTTGGGCAGGTTCCCCATAGTCTGATTTAGGAGGTGTGAAATATCTGCCAGGCACCACAGAACCACTGTGGTGCCAATTATGTGCCAAAGGAGTACAGGACTCTAAGAGAGATTTAAGTATCTAGCTTTGCAGACTTGTTCTGCAAGGACATGGTTGGGTTTCTAATTTCCCTTCATGATCTTAGCATATATATTCTCCAGTAGCTTGATGGTGTTTTCAGTGCAATATTAACCCACTCACCCCTAAAGAAAGTAGTCCTCTGACTTCTAGCCTCCTATACCATTCTTTCTACACCACAGAAGTGATTCTGGATTATCTGAGCTCTTTCTCTGGCACTGTGGCAGACAGGCACCTCTGTGTCTTGACAACTTGCCTCAACTCTCAGAACAGGATCTCTGCGTCATCAACATATCATTGGAAAAGCCTTTTGGAGGGTTTAATTTTGTTTAAAATAGAAATCTCTGTTTAGAGCTTACTGATACTGCATTTCAAAGAGTCTTAGAGTGAGAGTGAGCCACCTACTCCCAGAAACATGTTGAGTTGGTTGTGATGGAGGGATCAGGAGTCATGACAACTGTGACCCCAGATGTCACCATGCTCCCTTCCCTGGCCCCTCCCACCCATCTTGTGCAGATTAAATTACTGAAGTTTATATTGTTGACAATGATGCTTATAAAATTATAGTTCTTTTTATAATTATGTCTCCAAGCAACTTGAAGCAAGGCATGGTAGTTCTTACCTTTAATATCCACATTCTGATAGGTTGAGGCAAGAGGATCACAAGGTGGAGCCCAGCCTGGCCAACTTAGTGACTTAGGGAGATCCCATTAAAATAAATGTTAGAGAGCAACACATACATGAACAGCAGAGACTATGCTTTCCCCTCCCTTTGTTTTAAAATTAGTGTTCAGAAAGGACATGGAAAATGGAATTTAATAAATACTTATCAATGAATGAATGATATCTCTGTTTTCTAATCTTAGTCATGAATTGCACTGAAGAAATACCCAGTCTGAGTAAAACTTCT
>PVKN010039110.1:0-10941 GCA_004027915.1 Capromys pilorides | reverse complement strand
TCAGCAAATAGGATCATATGAAATTTAAAAGCTTTTGCACAAAAAGGAAACAACCAACGGAATGCAACCATAACCTACAGAATAGGTTATTTGCTAGCTATTTCATGGACAGAAGACTAACATCAAGAATATGTAAAGAACTTAAAAAAAAAAAAACTGAAGACCCAATCAAATCACATCAGACCAAAACATTCAATCCCCAGTAAAAGGTTGAACAACCAGAATAGACACTTCTCAGAAAAGAAAAAGAAGTACATATGGCCAATAAATATATGAAAAAAACGTTCATCATTACTATCACAGAGATGGGAATTAAAACAATACTATGGTACTATGTTACCCATAAAAGAATGGCTATTCTAAAAAATAACAAGTGCTGGTGGGATGTAGGGTAAAATCAAAATACATTGTTGGTGGGAAAGTAAACTATGGAAATCAGTATGGTAATTCCTCAACAATCTGAAAATACAGATTCCGTTTGATATTGCTATCCCTCTAGATATCTTCCTAAAAGAATTGAAAACGTATTGTAGGGATATATATATATATATACCTATGTTCATAGTAGCACAACTTATAATAGCTAGATTGTGGAAACTGTATATATGTCCATTAATGGATGAAGGGATAAAGAAAATGTGGCATTTATACACAGTGGAAGGCTACACTGCCATAAAGAAAGATAAACTAGAGACATTCGTGGGTGACTGGATGCAACTCAAGAACATAATATTAAGTGAAATAAATCAGACACAGAAGCTCAAATATCACATGGTTCATTTTATATGAGAAATACACAGAAATAAAGAGCAAACTAAAAGAGAGATAAATAGGAAGTAGGGAGAAGTTTAAGTGCTTCTGCATTTTGGTTGTTCCCAAGAATTGGCTATCACAAATTGTGCTGCTATAAACATAGATGCACAGATATCACTAGGATATGATGTTTTCAGTTCTTCTGGGAAGATGCCCAGTAGGGGGATGGAATGAGATTTCCAGTTCTAGTTTTTTAAAGAGTCTTCACACTGCTTTCCATAATGGTTGCACCAGTCTGCATTCCCACCAGCAGTGAAAAAGGGTTCCTTTTTCCCCACAGCATCTCCAACATTTGTTGTTGGTTGATTTCTTTATGATAGCCATTATTTCTGGGGTGAGATGGTATCTAAGTGTTGTTTTAATTTGCATTTCATGAATGGCTAGTAATATGGAGCATTTCTTTGTGTATTTATTAGCTTTTAGTGTTTCTGCCCCTGAGAAGTGTATGTTCATCTCAAATGCTCGTTTCTGGATTGGGTCTTTGAATTTTGGGACCTTAATGTTTTTTAGTTCTTTATGAATTCTAGTTAGCCAAATCTTGGAAACAAGCAAAATGTCCCTTATCTGAAGAATGGTTGGAAAAGATGTGATATTTTTATTACTCAGCTATAAAGAACGAGAAACTAGAAGACTTCATATGTAAGCAGATGTATCTTGAAGATATACTCATAAGTGCAATGAACCAAACCTACATGTGTGAATATTATATCGTCTCCCTAGTGTAAGAACTCAAAAGAAGATATAAAAATGGAAAGGCATAACACAGGCTGAATGGAAATCAAGAACTTAAGGGTTAAATAATGAAGAGACTGTAAACAGAAAACATAGGAAACATGGAAGGAGCAAAACCATGTACTTATATACACAGAATGAATTAAACAGTGGTCCTAAGAACCTCCAAAAGGTATTTCACACTGAAGATAGCAATGTGTAACACTAAAACTGCTTGGAATGCTTGTCGTTCTGGTCTTTTAGATGTGTGCCGCTTCTAATGTAATTTCAGTTATTGCTGTACTCTGAAGTAAATGGTTATTGTACAAGAAAACAAGAGTATCCAAAGAGAGTAATCCTATGGGAAAATGCCATAGGATTGACCAGCTACAATTTTGTATATGCTTAGATTTCTAAATTTCTGTGTAAAAATGTGTTACTGCTTTTATCACATTCTATAGAGATTTATTAGAATATTAATGATTGATGGAAAACACTGATTCCAAGTTAAGTCTGAGATGTTTGATATTCAGAAAAACAGTAAAGTTAAGCTCAAGTACCTACGTTATAGAGTAATAGTATCGCTAAGCTTCTTCTCTGGAGGGTTAAGAATGTAAGTTAACAGATCAAAAATTAGAAAATAAGAAGGGCTATAAGGATAGCCAATATTTTAGCCCTAGCCCTCCAAGGTCAGTGAGGACTCAGGACAGAAGAGAACCTGTGCTGTAACATCCTATAACTCAGTGGTTTCCCAAATTTTCTGTTCAAGGAGATTATGGGGCCACACAGGAAAGGAATTGAAGATACATAGTGTATCTAAGGAGAGTCACCTAGAGAGAAAACATTCTCTCAGGCTTACACAGAGAGCAAACTGGTCAAGAAATGGCCATGACTCATCCAGATGGCTAACACTGACAACAGTTCTACAAAGCACTGTAGGTGGTTTCAAAGGAAACCCTGAGGGGATTTGACTAACATTGGCAGATACAAAAGTTACGTGTTTTGTTATACAGGTCTTGTTTTAACTTGCCCTTAGCCGTCCAGCAGAAAAGTTTTAACCGTGAGGCATAAAAAGTAAAGCTAAATTAGTATGCTGAACTTTAAAAGGCTTAAATCAACAGCTTTCAGCATTGCCAGTTCTGCCAATAACCCACTACAATTATGGAATATTGAACTATGTATACAACTCCTTTCTCCTAGTTCAATGAAAAGAAATGTTCGTATCAATAATGTTTAGAAAAATTATCATGTCTGCATCCTGTGTTCTGAATAACTACTACGAAGACAACAATATGTATTGTATCAAATATTGGGAATGTATTACTAACATGTTTTGAAACTGTTGCATTGTTATTATTATTATTATTATTTTTTTTTTGTTTTGTTTTGTTTTGTTTTGTTTTTTTGAGACAGTCTTGCTATGCAGATCAGGCTGGCCTTGAGCTCACTTTTGTAGCCCAGGCTGGTCTTGAACTTGCACTGATCTTCCTGCCTCAGCATCCCAAGTGCTGGGATTACAGGTATGTATCACCACGTTTGGCTTGTTATTTCTTATTAAAAGTAATAAAAAATAGATGCTTCTGCAATATATTTTCTGTGTTTTAAAGTATATATGCTCATTTGTTTCATTTATAGTAACTGAACCTCAAAGGTACCTCAAGTCCCTAACTAAGCAGGAAGGGAAACCTTAAGAATGCATTTCCAGTGAGTATAAAACTTTTATTCATTTGCATCAATCGTTCAATTTACTTTGAGGGCTCTTTCCTACACTTCTATCCAATTGCTAAATTCAAGTAGCAGTACCATGCTGCCATGGAAAATGTCCTGTGGCCTAGTCTGATCAAAGGTGATTTACACTACCCATTTAGCCTTACTATAGATCTCATAGAGTAGTCTCTCCATATAGCAGGTCCCAGGCAGTGGCCTTACCTGCACTCAGCAAGGCAGCAGGTGACCATGTAGAACCTAAAACCAAACTTTGCCAGCCTAGAGTCTTTACCACATGTCTACTCAGAATTACAGCTAAACTAGCGAAATTTTACTTCTGCCAAAGTACCTGTAAAATCTAAAAAGGTATCTAAAGTGTACACACAATGATTCAGAGGATAAAAGGATTACAAAATCTTAGGAAACCATGGTACCATCAGAAGAGACGAGTAGAATTCCAACAATGAACTCTAAAGACAGGGCGATACGTGAAATGACAAGGAGTTAATATTTTGAAGAAGTGAGTTATGGACAGTATAAATAAATGAAATTTGGGAAACATTACACAGCAAAATATAAATTTAATAAAGAAAGACACAATTGAAAAGCTCCACTAATATGGTTCAGTGGTATTTACCTAGCATTTGTGATACCCTAGATTTGATACTTAGCATCAGACACAAATAAACAACAATATAACCTCCCAAAATAACTACTCTCAAATATGCTCCCCTAAGTTCCTCCCCCAAACAAAACACAGAGCCTGGGCCAGCGAGATAGCTTAGTGGTCTAAAGCACCTGCTTAAGCAAGATTAGGCGAAGCATAAGGACTGTGGTTTGATCCCTGGCATCACATGCTGTGCCAGCCCTGTCCCCAGGGAAGGCTGAGCCAGCCACACAAAACAAAAAACCCCCACAGAACCTGGAAATGAATAAGACGACTCTGGAAAAATCCCACCTCAGTGAGTTCAAAGATAGAGAAGAAAAAAATTATCAAATAAGAGAATAAAAAAAGAGGACAGTGTAAAGCAATGCTGAAGGATAGCAGGACTACAGAACATCTAATCTATGCATAATAGGACTTCAGGATGCACAGAGACATGTGAAAGAATAAAAAAGCATATTTAAAAAGATATGAGTAAAATTGTTCTTCATATGGGAAATAGTGTCAAGATGCAGGTATAGGAATTGCGAGTTTTCCAATTAAATTCAACTGAAAGAAGAGTTCACCAAGAAGTACAATAATCAAATTTAAAAAATCATAACACCAGGGATAAAGTTCAATGGCATAAGGGTCTGTCTGGCAAGTACAAGGTCTCAAGTTCGATCCTCATTCCCCAAAACAAATAAAGAAACATACACAAATCATACACCAAAACCAAAATGAAATTCTGAGAGTAGCAAGATACACACATTTTACATATGAAGGAGTTTCAGTACAACTGTCAGTAGATACTTCTGCAGAAATCCTGCAGTCCAGAAGAGAATAGATGTATATTCAGAATGCTAAATTAGAAAACCACTACCAGTAATGTTTTATCAAGCAAAATAAAGTATTATTGAGATTGTATTTCTCTATCTTTCCAAACTGAGGGAGAAATAAAAACCCTCACAAAAAAACCAAAGGAATTTACTCCTGCATTACAGGATTTGCTAAAGGGAATTTTGAAAAGCTGGAACAAAAGACCATTAAATAGTAACATAAAACTAAAGCACAGGGCTGGCAAGATAGCTCAGTGAACTAAGCGCCTGTTTAGGTAAGCCCAGGTACCAGGGTTCGATCCCTGGCACTACATGCTGTGCCAGCCCCAAGCACAAAATATAATGGTGTATGTTATAACGACCCATATTCAAAAGACTATTTGATTTTAATAGTGATGTGTTATGCAATTGTATCCCTACTGTGATAATTATAAGGTAAAAGAATTAATAGCACTACAGATAAGTTGCCAAAGATGTATATCACAAAAATATAAATTCTGGAAAAAATATAAAGTATAGAGAACAAATAAAGTTTTAAAGTTAAGTTGTTATTAGCTTGAAATTGTTATAAAATATTCTATATAATCCTTATAGTAACCATAAAGCAAAGCTCTGTAGTAGATACGTAAAATAAAAATAGACGAGTCAAATCATAGCATTATAGAAAACCTACAAACTACAAAGACACAAAAAGACAATAAAGAAATAAAATATCTAAAATAATGATCAGAATGGCAATAGTATCACTTTATTAATCAATACCTTGAAGTTGAATGGGTTAAATTTTTCAATAAAATACCATTGAGTCATTAAATGAATGAAAAAATACCTAGCCACATGCTGCCTGTAAGAGACTTCAGTTTTAAGGACTGAATGTGACGACTGAATATGAAGGAATGATTAAAGATACTCCATGCAAATAGAAGTCAAAGAAAGCAGAGAGTAGTTTTTTACTTTTATCAGAAAAAATATAATGTATGTTAGAAATTATAAAAAAATCATTACACTGTGATGGAAGGATTAATTCTCCAAGAAGTCATAGCAGTTGTAATTGTATGTCTACTTGACATCAGTGCACATGAATACTGTACATAAAATAATGCTAAAGAATATAAAAGGAGTGATAGATTGCAATACTGTAACAGTAATGGACTTTTTAAGTAGTATATTTTCAACAATGGACACATTATTCCAAAAGAAAATTAATAAGGAAACACTGGATTTGAACAACACTTTAAACCAAATGGACCTAACAGACTTCCACAGAACATTCCAACCAACAACAGAATACACATTCTTCTCAACTACCCAGGGAACATATTCCAGGATAAATCACATGTTAGGCCAAAAGACAAGTTTTAGTAAGTTTAAGAAAATTAAACTCATGTTAATTTTATTTCCCAAAATAATGATATGAAACTTGAAATCAGTAGTAAGAGAAACATAGGAAATTTCACAAATAAGTCAAAATTTAACAATCTTGCAAGCAACCAATGAGAGATTAAAAATATCTTGATTAAGAAGGAAATATACCAAAACCTCTGGAATACAGCAAAAGCTCTTCCAAGAGGAAATAATAGTGAAAACATAGACACAAGTGGAAGTGATATAAGCGAGGCACAGAGAGATAGACGCTATACATTTTCACTTTTATATAGAATGTACAATATTTGAACTCAAATCCATGAGTAGGACAGTGGTTACTGGAGACTGTGACCATAGTAGGAGACATACGGAGGTGATGGAGAAATGGCACACAGCTGGAATTAGATAAGACTAGTGAGATACAAGATCTGATTAAAAAATGATGACTGCTTAAATTTAAAAATAGCTGTTACATTAAGAGATACACTGCCACTAAACTCCTCAGGATATTCGCTTTTGGTTCAGAAGTCTCTCACAAAACACTCTGTCATTCTTGCCGCTTTCCAAAGTCGTTCGGGAAGCCATTTTTTATGTCTTTCACTGCACTGTTGTGGCTGTGTGATGTCCTGAATCAATTCAAAATGTTTGCCTTTGATTTTTATTTTGACTTTGGAGAAGAGCCAGTGCTCACATGGTGTCAGATTTGGTAAATAAGTTGGATGAGGACATCAGTATTTCCATCAACCTGCTTTTCTACTGGGTGGCATGTGGCAGCAATGTTTTGTAGATTTTTTTTTTTATTACATCTTGTAAAGAGAGAAGAGGACTTCCAGAATAGCTTCAGAAATTAGCAGGAATGATGGGATAAATGTATATGAAGCAAGGGAAAATATCACTTTAAAAATTATTTACTTATTTGGTACAGGATCTCACTATGCAGCTCGAACTCATGGTGGTCCTCCTGTCTCAGCCACATCAGCACTGGGATTACACGCATGCACCACCATGCTTGATTTTGGCGGCCAACAGCACGTGCCTGGGGTTTCAGGACTAGCATGATGTGCACTACTGAAAATTGAACTGAGGTCCTTGTGCTTGACAGGCAGGTGTTTAGACCACTGAGCTATCTTCCCAGTCCCAAGAGAGAATGTCTTTAAGGCACTTAATGGCAATGAGTCTTTTACTGTAGTAATTTATTTAAACGTGCACTATATTTTCATCATACCTTATATAATACACAATATGGTGAGCCTAGTTAATGTACATGTAAAATTGCTGAGAATAAATATCAAATGTTTTCATCACAGAAAATGGTATTTGTGGTGATGGATATGTTAATTTGCTAGATTTAATTATCCCATGGCCGTAAATCATCACTACTCCATACATATATGCAACTATAATTATTCAATTTGTAAGTTAAAGTAAAAATTTAAAAAGATTATATGTATGCATGTGTTTATGAAAAATAAATACAGATAATATAACTATAAACTAAAAATGTGGCTACCTATAGGAATGGGTGTATTCTTTGGAGGGAACAGCAGCAAAAAGCTTTTCTACTCGTCTTTTGGCTTTCAAACAATGTAATCACATTACTTATTCAAAAAAGCAAATCTAGAATTGAAAATAAATTAACAATCATGTATGTCAAATTGATATCACATCCTCCAAGAGAAAGGCTTTATGTGTGTTGCTCTTTCTTAAAGACAATATAAGTCAAAAAGAACTACAAAGAAATTTTAAAATCCTGTTAGCAGTTTCATTGTATATAACTACTTTGAAATTAATTTCTTTTGTATTTTAAGATAAAATAAGTACATAAATATGTTAATATCATTAACAATGCTTAATTGTAAAGAAATAAAATCACAAAATTCAAAAAGTTGTTAAGCACCACACTAAATTATATTTTTTGTTTGTTTGTTTTTTGTTTTTGTTTTTTCAGAGCTGGGGATTGAGCTCAGGCCCTTGCACTTGCCAGGCAAAAACTTATTCTACTGAGCTATCGCTCTGGCACCACACTGGATTACAAATTTCAGGATAATTGTGCTTTCAAAGTACATTTATTTTCTAGCATTGTCTTCATTCCTGCTTACAACTCAATTACTAACACCTTTTCCCTTAAAAAAGAAACCAGAGCTAAGTTTAGGGGAAAGCTAGAATAGAAAATTACTATTTTACTGTTCCTAATAAAATTGTTGTTCAGTCAGTGAATATAAATTGACATTAAATCTGAGAGTTGAATGGTTGAAAGTAAACTGAACATTGGAATAGTAGAGAGGTAATAACACAAGATTGCCTACAAAATTCAAGGGATAGCCTATAAACTAAAAATGCTGCAAAGAAGTGGGTAATTCTAGAAAGTGAGATTCTATGCGGCAAATGTACTGAAAAGTGGCTTAAAATCCAGATGTAATGTGTAGTCTTGTGTTGGATCTTGCTTTGGACAAGTCCTCTAGAAGGTTTTGAGAGCAGTTGAGCATGAGGGTAGGTTTATGAACTAGACAATAGATGATAGGCATTTTTATTTTATTTGTGCAGTATTAACGTGGTAATCTAGAAAGGTCTTGAGGTATTAAGATATTATGGAATAGGGGGCTACAGGACCATTGGCCTTTAGACCAGTCTAAAGAAGATGAAGCAGAAAGAACAGGAACCTTGACTCCTCATGCTTTGCCTGGACAATACTGGCAAAACCACCATTCTCAAGAAGTTCAATGGGAGAGGTGTGGACACCATCTCTCCAATGCTTGACTTCAACATTAAGACCCTCTAGCAGTGAGGGTTCAAATTAAACATCTGGGACTTGGGTGACCAGAAGTCACTGTGCTCCTACTGGTGGAATTACTTCGAGAGAACTGATGGCCTCATCTGGGTGGTGGACGATGCTGACCGGCGGAGTCTGCAGGAGTATGCTAGGGAGTTGTAGGGACTGCTTGTGGAGGAGCACCTGGCTGGAGCCACCCTCCTCATCTTCGCCAACAAGCAGGACCTGCCTGTTCTCTAATGCTATTCAATAGGTCTTGGAATTGGATTCCATTCACAGCTACCACTGGTGCATCCAGGGCTGCAGTGCTGTCACTAGGGAGAACCTGATAGAGGGCATCAACTGACTTCTGGATAACATCTCTGGTTGCATCTTCACAGCCGAAATGAGCCCATCCATTTGTCCCTGGCTCATTATTGGGGTTCTGGGAACACCCCCATGGACATGGGCATGGGCACTAGCTAGTGGGCTAACACCCCACACCTGTCCCTTGTAACCTGCTGCCTGGTGTCCAGCCAGGGTCAAAGAGGAGAGTGCTGGGATGGGGAGGGGAGACAGTTGCTGCTACCAAGGCCCCTTATTGACCTCCACTGTGCTGAGAATAAAGCACTCCTTGCCTGGAAAAAAATATTATGGAATAGATAATGAGAATGAGGCTTGATGTAGGACAAATAAGGCATTGTAGATCTTTGTGATGTGTGGTCTATTTCCAGGAATAGTCCTGAATATATTGACTCAACACAAATATTTTTTTGAAAATTGAAGTCTATTTTATGTTACATATAAGAATCAATAGAGTTGCATAATAGTTGTAAATGTGAAATGTATAATCTTAAAACTTTGTAGAGGCTGGGAGGTTTTGCTCAGTTGCACAGCATGGGCTTCCTATGCATAAGGCTCTGCTTAATTCCCAACAAACAAGAACAAAAGCAAACACAAACATAACAGACGAAAGCAAAAAATAAAATGACCTAAAATATAACACAATATCTTTATGTAGAGGATAATTTCTTAAACATAAAATATTTTAACCATATATAAGGTAAAATTAATAAATTTGATTGCCCTTGAATTAAGAGCATAAAAATATAAATAATGGTCTGGGAGCAGATAGTCACCAGACAAGAAATTGACAGTGTTAGGATCTCGAGTAAACAAATCTTGCAACTAGAAGCAAATAAGCCATTTGAAAAATCCCACAGTGAACCTGTGGAAGAGATATGCATGAAAAATAAACTCTTAAAAAATGCTCTAAACCATGTTAGTAATATGTCCATGTTTATAATAAAATATTTTTTATCTGTTAGCTTGGTAAAATTAAGTCTGGTAATCTAAAATGTTAATAATGTGTACGGAGGGACAATAACTGATATATAATGGTGTGAGTGTAAATAAGTATGAATCTTGGGAAGGGGCTAGGGACATGGCTCAGTAGAATAAATGCTTGCCTGGCAAGCACAAAGGCCTGAGTGCAATCCCTGGTTCCAAAACTAAAAACCTTTTGGGAAGAATCAAATTCAAAATTGCATGCATGTGTCATAGTAATTCTTTATTAGGTATAAACTTAGGTAATCTACACAAGTACATCAATACACAAAAAATATATGAACATTGTGAAAATAAAATAACTGAAAACAAGCCGATCGTCATTTGATAGGAGGGACCAGGGAGATAGCTCAGTAAAATAAGTGCTTGCCTGGCAAGCACAAGGTCCTGAGCTCAATCCCCGGGACCGCAAAAAAACAAAACAAAACAAAAAAAGTTATTTGATAGGAGAATGGATTAAAAACTGTTAAAGTCACAAAGGAAAAAAATAAAACTTAACAGAGCTTCATATAGTAATCTAGATGAATCTATTTTATTTACTTATTTTAAAAAATCCTGTTGTGCTTGGTCTAGTTTATTTTGCCTTCCTGATTTGGAAGGCAGAAACACTTAAAAATTTTCAGTTAGTTTTATCTACATGCATATTCTACTTTGCACCTAGTGTTTTAATTCTCTGATCCTTAAAATTTTCATATCCATCCCATAACAGGCAAAGCAAATCTTCATTATTGTATTTACTAAAGTATCAGCATTTGTTATAAGTTCTT